>VYZU01041809.1:123572-197111 GCA_013401355.1 Ceyx cyanopectus
TATATATATTATATATAAATGACATATATGTCATTTATATAACATTTTTATAATTTAAAAAAAAAATTTATATAACTTTTTTTTTTTCCAAAGAACCTGAGTGTTTCCCCTTCCCCTTTGAGCAGCTGACCCCAGATGACTCAGTGCAGCTCTGGGTCACACCCAAACTCCTTTTGCTTTGCTGAGTTTCTCTTGCGCTGAACTGACCCTGCTCTTGTTCCCTGCGCACGCTGCGGATTGATGCCCCGTGCCCTGCACTCTGGGACTCCCTGGCATTCTCTGGGACTCCTTGGGATTCTCTGGGATTCTCTGGGAATCCCTGGGAGTGGGAGGGAGGTGGCTGCTGCGTTTGAAGGAACGCCAGCTCCAAAGCCTTGCCTTTCAGGAAGGGCCTTCTCGATGACGCACACCTCGGTGAAATCGCCCGTTTCCAACGGCACCTTCGGCTTCGACGGGCAGCTGCGGAGCGACGGGCACGTTTACCACACCGTGCACAAGGACTCGGGGCTGTACAAGGACTTGCTCCACAAAATCCACCTGGACAGGGCCGCCGACGAGAGGCCGGCGCCGGAAAACAACTACAAACTCTTACGGAGGAACAACAGCTACACCTGTTACACCGCTGCCATCTGTGGCATGCCCGTGCATTCCTCCTGCAAGGCGGCAGAGCCCTCCACGCCAGAGGACAGCGAGAAGCTGGTGGGAGACACCGTGTCCTACACCAAGAAGCGAGTTCGCTACGACAGCTACTCCAGCTACTGCAACGCGGTGGCCGAGGCCGAGATCGAGGCGGAGGAAGGAGGGGTGGAGATGAAGTTGGCCACGGAACTCGCCGATCCAAACCGGCCCCCGGTCGAACCCGTGGAGGAGGATAAAGAAGAGAAGGACACGTCTCAGGTCCATCTGCTTTTCCACTTCCTCCAGATCTTAACGGCCTGCTTCGGATCCTTTGCCCATGGAGGTAATGATGTCAGGTAAGACGCCCAGCAATTGAACAGCTGAAGTGTTTGGAGCATAGAACCCTAGAATAGGATCATAGAATTATTCAGGTTGGAAGACCCTTGGGATCATCCAGTCCAACCATCAGCCCTGCTCTACACAGTTCATCCCTAAACCATGTCCCTCAAACCCACATCCAAATGACCCTGAAACACCCCAAGGACTGGGACTCAGCCCCCTCCCTGGGCAGCCTGTGCCAGGGTCTGGCTGCTCTTTTCCCTCCTGCCCAGTCTGTCTCTCTCCTGGAGCAGCTGGAATCCATCCCCTCTGGTTCTGTTACTTATGCCCTGTGAGCAGAGCCCAGCACCAGCCTCTCTGCAATGGCCTGGCAGGGGCTGCAGAGAGTCAGGAGGGCTCCCCTCAGCCTCTTCTTCCTCACACTAAACACTCGCAGCTCCTTCAGTGGCTCCTCATCAGATTTATTCTCCAGCCCCTTCCCCAGCTCCATTGCCTCCTCTGCACTGACTCCAGCCTCTCCAGATCCCTCTGGGATGGAGGTGCCCAGCACTGGACACAACACTCCAGCTGTGGCCTCCCCAGTGCTGAGCACAGGGGGACAATCCCCTCCCTGCTCCTGCTGCTCACACTGTTTCTAATCCAGGCAAGGTTTGCCATCCTGGCCAGCTGGATAGAGGATTCATTTCTGCAGGCAAATGTTGGAATAACTAAGGAAATATTTCTTCAGAACATTAAGTTTTTTCGTTTGGTTTCCTTTTTCTTAATTATTTTTTCAAGTGATGTAGATTTGTTTTGCAAAGCTTGTGACACTGATGTCCCCAGTGCTTTCCAGGAGTTGGGCTGCTCAGTCTTGGGTTTATTTTCTTCCTGATGGTAACACCTTTTTTTTTAATTATTATTATTCACAGCCAAATAGTCGTGCAGTAATTAGTTTAATTCAGGTTTAATGTTGGCAAGCTTTGAGGCATCCAGACTCCCTGTGGCATGCCAGCCACTGTGAAAGCAAACAGGGCAGTCCTAGCCCTGCAGAGTTCATTGCCTGTTTTAACTGCAAGGTTGGAGAGCATCAGGAAATGAGAGGTTTGGACTGTTTTTGTCATTAGATGAATTTCAGCTCTTGGAACATTGTGAAAAGAGGTGTGTGAAGAATGTCTTTGTTTTGCTTGCTGCTGCCCTTATAGACTTCCCTTTGCTGAATCTTTTCCTTGGGGTTTTCCAAGGGTCTAGGACCATGTGAGGCAGTGTAAATAGCTCCCTAAAGACCTCAGACAATCTAACAAATCTTAACATCAAAGTCCTGCTCAAGTCCATAAAGTGCACATCCAACTTCTCCAGCTGCCACAGTTTTCTTACCAAAATAAAGGGGGCTGTCCTGAGGAGCCCTGGGCATGTTCCCATGCCTCAGCTGGAGAGGGGACATGTGCTAGGGCTCATCTCCTAGGGCTCATTTAAGAAACTTCCCATCTCCCAGCATAGTTCTGCTATGTAGAACTCCCAGGCAGGAGTTTTCTCCAGAGCCACTATCACCACTGGGTCACTTCTTGAGTTTGGAAGAAGCCAGTGAGTTCATCCTTCAGTCACCTGTCCTTAAATCCCATGGTATTGACATCATTTCCCAGGAATAAAGGAAAAGGATCATCCTCCAGGAGTCTTTCATGTTCATATTGACTCAGGCAGCTGACAGAATCATGGAAGTTGGGCTCTGAAATGTCTCCCTGCATCTCTTTGCCCTGTGTCATCAGGTCAGACCCCCCTAAAATAGTCTCTTCACTCACTCATTTGCCTACCTCTTTCCCTTTGAGGGCTCAGCTCTGTTTTATTCCCCAAAGTACAAGACTTTTGACCAAAGGATGTAGGCTCAGGATGGAGCATTTTACACCTTCCTCACCTGCACTCACATTGCTCATCTGCTTCTACCATTGCTTCACCTGCAGGGCCCTTTTGCACCTCACCATCTTGGTGGCTAAAGGGATATTTGGGTGGTTTTGCTCTGTCCCTGGCAAGGCTGCATATTTTTCCTCTAGGATTTGGCTGGACTGCCTCTTCACTAAGCCTGAAGCCATCCACTTGGTATTTAATAGGTGCTCTTTCCTGTATATTAATAAGGTCCCCTGAGAAATCCACTCAGAAGCTGCTTGTTGAAGCAGTGGAGCTGTAGCTGGGCCTGTGCTGAGTCCCCTTTCCACTGAACCCTTCCCTGCTGGTACCAGTTTCAGTATTTGCAGCTTCCCTCCTGGCTGGTCTCTGTTGATCAGGACCTCTGCTCTGGGCAAAAGCAAAGAGGCTGGTACCCATGATCTGCAAGTGGCCAGCAGCAGATGCCAAGAGAATAGGAATAAGGACAAACCCTGCTGATGTTTCTTGTACTCTGGGAAATACCACTGCAGAACATTCACAGCCTACCCCAGTCAGTGCCTCTGCTCCTTGAGTCCCTCCAGGTGCTGTCTCACTGCTCAAGGACTTGCATGTTTCTGCATGTTGAGCATCACTTGCCTTTTCTGTAGGAGGCAGAGGCAGTGGAGTTTGTTAGGAGGGATCTGTAAGGATGCAGTCAGGTCAGAAATCCAGTTTGATGTTGGCAGGAGCTGAACAGGATGATGGGTGAGGTCCAGACTCTGCAGAATGCTTTGTTGCATTTTTCAGCCTAATTCCCCTGGATTTCTGCATTTGGACTGCCTTGTTGCCTTGGCAATATCCCTTCCTGAAAAATTCTTACATGTTAGTGCTGTGCAGACTCTCTGCTCCTGCCAGGGATCCTACCCAACCTGCCAGCAAGCATGTGCTTTGCTTAAAAGCTGTTTATGCCAGAATCTCGTCTTACACTGAGTTCATGGAATTGCAAACCCAAAGAACACGTTAGCTTTGTTTTGTCAAAGCTGGGAGCAAGGCAAGAAGATGGTGATGGGTGTAGGATTAGCCAGGAACCAATCCTTGCAATTGTGCTGAGTTCCAGCTAAGCAATAAAAATGAAAGGAGCACCTTTGAACACCAGGAAGGTTGAGGAGATAAAACACTCTGGGACTGCAGATACCCACCCCATAAGTGGTGCAGCAGAGACGTCTTCCACTTTTTGTCTAGCAGGGCAAAAGTCTTGCTGGGCTCTTGGCTCCTCCACGTGTCTCAAAGAGCTGCAGAGCTTGACAGGCTTGTTGGTTTAAAAATAATGCAGCAGGACTGGGCTGGTAGCACAGCTTCTGTGCAAAAGCTGTAGGAAAGTCAGCTTTGGCAATCCATCTTGCACTGAGAGCTGCTGTCTTTTCATCTCCCTCCTTCATTCCCTTCTGCTCATTTTAGGTGCTGCTGTCCAGCTGCTTCTCTTTTTATATTCTCAGCCTTGCATCCTGGCATTAAAATCTCACTTTCATCTGTATCTGGTTTTAAGCTCCTCACATATATTTAGGGCAGCTCCTCCAGATCTTTTTCTTTGGATGTGTCTTCTACCTTTTCCTTCCTCATCTGGAACTCACTCTTGGGTTTTTTTTCCACCACTTTTTTTTTTTTTTTGCTGGTTTTCATTGAAGGGACTTGAGCTGGTGAGAGGAATCAAGAGAGAAAAATAAAAAGCTAATTAAAAGTTAAAAACAACAGTTAGAAAGTTAAAGCTACAGGTAGTTAACTGAGTGTATTTAATCATGAGGTGTCCATATGGTACAGACTGAACAACTGATGCAATTCAGAAACACTTTGTGGAGCAGAAGTGCCCCGTATAGTTTGGATAGCACTTTAATAGGGGATAAAATCAATCCTATGGAGGTCTCCTTTGTATTATTGTCCAGGTTTTTCCCCTGGACTTGGAAGAGTAAAATCAGTATTTAGCTTTTGACTGTAGAACTCACTCCTAGACCAGCTAGACCCTGGTTTCTTCAGAGATGCTGCTTTTGTAAGGCTCCCAGCTATCTCTGCTGCAGGGGGCTGATGTTTGTAGCAGTCAGGGCTGGATTTAGGCTGAGATCAGCAGGGAGGGATCCTGCCCCGGGGCAGTTGTGCATTAAAAGAATCAAGGGAGTCATGGTAACCCCTTATTTGGGTGACTGTTTTGTTCAGACCATCCCCTCCCTTGCCCCAGAGCTTAACATGAGCTGTGTCAAGGATTCTGGAGCCCTTCCAGGGCTGGGACTAACTGAGCTGGGCCGAGAGCCTTGTGACACCATGGTGCACATGGGCTGAATGAAATCTAAAGAATTTAAAATCCCAACTAAATGTGTTGGGACAGAGCTGCTGATAAAAAAGAAAAGAAAATGTTGTTGTTGAACTTAATGAACGGTGCTGAGTGAGCAGGTCCCTCTGGCTCAGCACAAAGGGGGCACGTCGGGGCACTGCAAGGGCAGCAGGAGAATAAAAAGGGCAGGATGGAAAAAAAAGAGGCAGGCCAGGAGTGTGACACAAGGAGAACTGCCAGCTTCCTAAATGCTTGTTCAGAGCCAGCTCTCCAAGAGAGGCCAGGAGGCTTTGCTGGCTGGCAGGGATTACAGGCACCTATGGGTGAGTTGGATTGAGCTTGTTTTTCCTGTCAGTGTAGGTTGGTTCAGCAGGAATTGTGATGCTCTGCAGGTAGCAGGGGAGTCACTGAGGCTGTTGGGTTTGTGCTGCACTGCCAAGTCTGGAAGCATCTCTGTCAGCTGGTTCCCCAAAAGGAAGGCAGCTGGAGTCTTTGGGAACTGGGGACTGCTGACCCCAGAGCTTTTCCCAGCAGCTCTGGCTGCTTTGTCACTGGGCTGGGGATCAGAAAGCTATGAGGGAACATGTGGCAGCTCTGCAGCAAAAGGGAAGATGCTTTTGTTGACCTGAGCAACCTCTGGGTTTCTTTATTCCCTGAAATCTCACAATCAAAGTGGGGTGACCCACGGAAAGATGCTGTAGTTTGATGTGGGGTTTGCCAGTTAAAATCTGCTGTTCATGAAGACAAAAAAACCCCTGAGTTTTGAGTTCCTACACCCCTGTGAGTGTGTTTAAGGCTTTTCTCCTGCAGATTCCTTCTCCTATAAACAGGCAGCTTCTGTCCCTCCCCACCCCACCTCAGGCCATCATTCCTGCTGTCACAGGAGACACCCTGGGCCTGAGAGAAGGAGCCAAGTGCCCTGGCTCCTGTGGGCAGGCATCTGCTCATGGACTCCAGCCACGGAGGAGGGTGTTGTGTGGTGGCAGGGCAGGGGGATCAGGGTGACCACAGCCCGTGCCCAGTCTGTGGGTGCCAAGATGCAGGTTTAGCTGGGAGGAGAAACCTGCTTGCAGGTGTTTCACCCCTGTGCAGGGGATCTCACTTTTGCTGAGATAAATGGGTCTGCTTGAATTAAATGTCCTGTGGAAGACTTTGGGACTGCCCTTGCAAATCTGTATTTAGATATTATAGGGAAAAAGGGTCATTTAAGAGTCTGCAGGTAATTCCATGTGGCACAAGCCTGACAGAGAATGGCTCTCTTACTATCCAAACTATCTAGGCTACATTACTGAAGACATCAGATTTTTATATATTTTTATATTTTATATAATATTTTTCTGTTATATATTTATTTTTATTTTTATATTTTACTATAGTAAATTTTTAAAAATATATTTCTACACATTCTCTCAGTCATCCTAGGGCAACTGAACTCCTTCCAGATGGGGAATCCATTCATAAGCAAAGCAATGCACAGAAACCTAGGAAATACCTGCTTCCATGAAGCACAGGGAGAGGAAACTTCTCTTTTCACCTCCCTACAGACTTCACTGGAGTTCTAGGTACTCAGACAGCAGTGGGACTCACCTTTGCTTCTCTCCCTAAAGTAAATGCAGTGTGATTAAAGGAGGGAAGTGCCAGGCCATTGCCATTACTCACTGCACACCCAGAGCTTAGTGGGATTCAGCCTCCTGGCTAAATAAGGATTCTAAAGGAGCTATAAAAAGGCTGGATTACCAAGTGAGCAGTTTCTTATTTCCTTGCTGAGAGCTGCAGTCAAGATCATTTAGAATGTTTAGGAAGCTAATCTGTCCATTATGAAAAGGAAATCTGATTGCTTCCCTTTTAATAGCAATCCATCCTGAAAGTGCAGCCCAAGCAGCATTAATTGTGCAGCTACTTGACACCTTTTCTGTGCCATGCAGACCAGCCAAGCAAGTGCAGCAAGGCCCAGGGAGCTCCAGTGGGCTCAGAAAGCCCTCCCAAGGGCTCACCACAGAAGGCTGATGCTAGTGGGTGATGGAGGGGGATAGACCCAACCCTCCAGGATCCAGGGAGTATTTCCAGGCTGCAGGAATGAGCTGCAGTCAGCAATACAGAGCCTGCCTGGCTCCTTAGCACACCCAGAGCTTGCATGTCACGGGGCATGGCTGTGACTCCCTGGTATTGTGCTGTGGTATACTCAGCATTTCCAAACTGATTAGTTGAACTAGGATAAAGCTCTTTGAGAATCTGAGATCTCTGGAGATTAGGAGATCTTTTTGTCCTGTTGGTACATCCCAGCCTATCTTCCTTGCACCTTTACCCAACTGGGTGATGTCTCCAGGTGTGACTGCAGCACATGCAGAAAGATCATCCCACTTCTTTTCCCAGTTTGTTTGTGAAATCCTGGTTTGGGAAACAGTCAAATGACCAGGGGTTTTGTAATGGTATTTGTAATATTGGGAGCCTCAGACAGGTTTTTCAGATGGCTTTTTTGCCTCATCAGCCAGTTGCAGACAGTGACAGACAGTGTTTGTGTCAAGCTTCTTTCATTCAACTAGAAGAAATGGATAAACCCCAGTCTGCTCTTTCAGGTAGCAGAGAATCAAAAGCATAATCATCAAGTAGCCTGTAGATCATGGATTACAACACAGAGCTTATTCAGAGCAGAGCATTCAAATACAATCATTTTTTTTCTTTGTGAGCAACTACACCCCTCAAATAAGCAGCAGTGAGGTAATAGGAGCATTGCTAAAAAATATTCTGACAAGTTTAATGGGATTTGGCAACAGAGCATTCAGCTGATGGCACCCTTCCATTACTGAAAAAAACTCTAACACAAACCAAAAAAACTCCTTAATTTTTACCAAGAAAATTTTCTCTAGAGAAAAGCCTGGCCTTGTGACTCAGAGGTACCTAAAAAAAAATCTCTGCGTAGGAAACTCATTTCCAAGCCTGTCTCATGATAGCTGCGTGGCAGGAGGGGGTGTCAGTAATACTATCTGTCTCCCAGAAGCCAGCTCTATTTATAGCCCAGCTCCCCTGTCCATTGCCATCTTCTCACAACAGCTTTATAAATGGGGTGGGACAGGTTTTTGGACTGGCCTGGGTGAGCAGAGGGGGAGAAGTTGGTGCCAATCAAGGTCCAGAGGTAGTGTTTATAAAGTCATCCTAAAATTCACCCATAGTGACCATCCTCTTGTGCTTAGGGGACAAAAAAATGCAGCTAAGTGCATGGTGGGAGTAGTAGCTTGGCTTTTGAACCCAGAAACTATATAGTGTGGTGCCATCCTTGGAAGCACTTGGGTTACATAGGAGCCTCGTGGCAGTTTTCCATATAGATAGATGTGGGATGGATGTTCAGAGCCCCTGGGTGACCATCTGAGGCTTTTTTTCTCCTCCAAACTGTGACAAATCCAACTTGGAGCTCCAGCACAAAGGGGAGTTTGTTAAGGCAAGTAACTAAAGGTGTGGGAGAGGAAAACACTTCTTGAAAGCACAGTTGTGAAATGAGTCTTGGCCAAGTGCATGGAAGGTTTGAGCTCTGCTTTCCTGCTACTCATGTCTGGAGTCAGAGGAGAGCAAACCAGTGAGAAATACCATGGAAGCTCATCCCAGTCTAGCCAGTTCATCATCTTAGTCACTCAGCTGGAGCAGACATCTGTTAACCACAGATCTCTAAGTCTCTTTTCCAACAAGCCCTTTTTTCTTGTTGTTAATGAAAACTCAAGCTGGGAGATGCTGAAGAGCTGTGTGTATAAGTTGCATTGAACATGATTTACAGAGGGAGGAGAAATGTCTCTCTGGTTTAGATAACCAGGGGTGCAGGCATCCACAAATGAAAATGCAGTTAATTACCTTTTTGCCTTTCCAAGCCTTTGTGGATCCAGTGCTCCTCTGCTTGCTTTTCCTACAGGGAAAGGATCAGAAGTGCTGCCTCTGTGGGCATTGGTGTCATCTCCTGACCTGCTGGGCAGCATCAGCCACTCAGATATTCCAAGGCTAGGCAGAAGTCAGCAGAGTTTTGCCTTGCCTTCCATTGCCACAACTAAGAAAATAACCTTTTCTTTGAGGATTAAGCTTAGCTGACTCACAGAGGTGTAGCATTTGCAAATAATTAAAACTGGATTTTGGCAGAGAAGAGAATAGTTTGCTGCTGTAGTTTTTGAAGCCTCTTCTGTCTTCCCATTTACATTAGGACTGACAAATATCCAGCCATAATCTCTTCAGAACAGTCAGGAATCAGTGACTGGATCTGCTCCAGATGTACCTGTTGTTTTCAACAGGGAGGTTCCCCCTTGTCATTCAGCATTATGAGAAGGGATGATCATTTTCCTCTTTATTTCTCTGATCAATATTTTTATCCATCCTTCTGTATCCATCAGTTGGAGGTACAGTGAATTAAATTTCTTTTTCTATATGCAGTAAAGCTTTTAAATACAGAAGTAACTTAATCCACAGCTGAAAACACTGACAAAGGAGTTGCAGGGCAACTTAAAAAGAGTAGAAATGCTTCAATCAAGGATCTCATCTTCCTTGAAGGTAAAATAATTCTTCTATTTAGGCACTAAGGACTTTTCACACACTGTCCTTTCTCTCATGTAAAAATGCAGACTCAGGCACAGTATAAGACCAGATTTTAAAATAATTTTTTGCTAGTGGAAATCACTATTTAAAAGTGTATTTCATTCTCTGTCATATTGCCCAGAAAAAAACAACCCTGGATGGATTTTTATTATCTATGTTAGCTCACTAGTTTATTTCCAGTATCCTTCTCAAAATTCATAATAATTATTCATTCCTTTTTATATCAGAGAAAGTATTTTTGTTTGCAGTGTGTGTTTCCAGGGAAAATTCCTTCCTGGCTACTTTTTGCTCCAGGACCAGGTCTCAGGGTTCAGAGCTGGATTTGTCTCAAGGACCAGGAGAGAGAAGGAAGGTCTTGTGTGGTTTAAATGCATCGAGCTGAGGACCCTTGTCTTGGTGATTAGTGCTCAGCCCCTGGCACCTCCTATCTGCTCAAGATGGCATCCAAGTCAATTATTAACAGTCAAGTGGCTTGATTTGCACAACATATGATGTGAAAACTGCCCTTACTCCATCTGTGTGCTTTGGAGCAAGCCCAGGAGCTAAATTTATCCAGTCCTGGCTTCAGGACCAGCATAGCTGCTGGTGCTGCCTGCAGGGGCTAAGACCCCATCTCCTTATCAGTTTACAAGGAGGGTAGTTTCCTGATGGCTTTCAGACTTTCTGAATGACATTGGACAGGTTTGCTCTGCTCTTCTCAGGATTATTTCGATCTAAGTGCAGCCTTGCTTCTTATTTTGGTGGTGGATAAATGCTGCTCAGCAGGACAAGCAGCTACTCAGATTAGCAACCGAGCTGCAAACAGAAGAAAGGAAGGAAAAACTGGGGATGTCTAAGTTCTTATCTGCTTTTTAGTAGTTAAGCTTCTAAAGTAAACAGATGCCAGGTTTCAGGTTTTTCTTCTAACTCTCCTGGCTAGAAAACTGATGGTTTTTTAGCATCAGATGTCTCGTTCCACTGGCAACTCCAGCCACCAGTATCAAGGGATCTGCATTAGCAGTTTTCTAGCAGCACCCCAGCTCTGTGTCACCAAGGACTCCTCTCTGATCCAGTCCAACTCACTCTACAACTTCTTTGGGGAGGACTAAGTCACCTTCCCACCTGCATTCTGATCAGATCTCCAACCATTCCAGGTTATCACACTGGGTTGTATTTGCATCTTGTCTGCTGTGGTAATTTGTTTTTAATTGATTTCTCTCTTTGACAAAAAGAGCTAATTTAATTCTTGATTCTTAAAGACACAGAGCTGTCGCACTGGTAAATTTTGAGATCACTTCAAGGCAGTACTGAAAACATCAAGTTTTTGTCCCAGAACAGGTATGATGATGTCTCACCTATTCTGACAAGTCAGGAAATGTGCTGTAAGAGAGGAATTCTTGCAGCATACTCCCTAGTTATCAGTGTTGAAGTGACAACAGAAAAAGCACCACGTTAAGAGTCCCCTGCACAAAAGGCTGCAGCTTTTCCCTGAGAGGAGGTGCTGCCTGTAGGGTCAAGTCAGAGCAGTGCTGCAGATGATGAAGAAGGATCACCCAGAAACTCAGAGACTGCTTTTGAGGCAGTCACCTGCATTTTGATAGCTCTGGCAATGTGTTTCTGTCCCTGCAGCAATGCCATCGGTCCCCTCGTTGCACTCTGGCTGATCTATGAGCAGGGGGGTGTGATGCAGGAGGCGTCAACTCCCGTCTGGCTGCTGTTCTATGGAGGTGTTGGGATCTGCGTGGGGCTCTGGGTCTGGGGCAGAAGAGTTATCCAGACCATGGGTAAAGACCTCACCCCAATCACACCCTCGAGGTAGGTGCACAATGGTCCTTTGGGATGTGTGAGCTGTTGTGTGGGGAGCAGCTGGAGCTGCTCTGGTGTTGTTTGTCATGCAGATTGCTGTGCTTTGATTGGAGTGATAACCTGGCTTCTACTTCGCTGTCTTTCTAAGAAATGAATGAAGAAAGAGAAAAAGAGTGAAAGAAAGAGAGACAAAGAGAAAGGAGACAAAAAGGAAGGAGAGGAAGAGAGAGAGAAGAGAAGAGAAGAGAAAGGAGAGAAGGAAGGTAAGAAGGAAAGAGAAAGGAGAGAAGGAAGGAGAAAGGAGAGAAGGAAAGAGAAAGGACAAGAGAAAGGAGAGAAGGAAAGAGAAAGGAGAGAAGGAAAGAGAAAGGAAAGAGGAAAGGAAGACAAGGAAAGAAAGAAAGAAAGAAAGAAAGAAAGAAAGAAAGAATGAGGGAGAAGGAGAGAACGAGAGAGAATGAGAGAAAGGAAAAAAAAGATAACCCTATAAACTAACACCTGATGCATTTAAGGCCTAGAGGTCTGTGTGAACAGTCTGCTGCTGCTGCTGACCTGCTGAGCGTGGCAGGATGGTGTGTGTGTGTGGAAGGGGTTACAGTGGCTTTCCCGGTGTGCTTGGGCCTGTTCAACCCGTCAGTGTTCATTACACTGTGCTCTGTAAGGCAGACTCGACCTCTGCTGGTGCTTAACCAAATTACTAATTAGGCGTTGAGTAGTAAAAGCCCCGCCACCGAGCCGTGCAGATGCCTTGCCTGTGCTTTTCCCTTCATTCAGCCTTCCCTTGCTCTCTGAACTGATTCCCATGACCACATAAAAATCAGTGGGAGCTAAAACGGGCGCCAGAGGAGACCGGGTAAGACCGTGGCACGCTGCGTGGCATCAGTCCTGAGAGCTGGTGCAAAGAGTGATTGTGAAGTGTTTTCTTATGCTTCCCGCAGTGGATTCACTATTGAGTTGGCTTCGGCGTTCACAGTTGTGGTAGCTTCCAATGTTGGACTTCCAGTCAGTACTACACACTGCAAGGTATGCCCTTTGCCCAGAGACTGCAGCTCAAGGCAGCCTGGACTGCTCATCTTCAACCCGTGCCGCTCGAGCCGGCGGATGATGGCACAGGAGGGGAAAGCAGCTGGGAAACAATCAGGCTCCCCCCCCAAAAAAACAATCCAAAAGCATTGGAATTGTCACGGCCGAGTGGCTGCAATTGGGCACAGCAGGAACTCTGTGGGTGGTGAGGAGCAGCTCACAAAACATCCCCCCCCGAGCTCGGGGGTCCTGGTTTCCTCCACTGATGCCATTTGAACCTGGCCGGGCAGCACTTCTCCCCCGTGTGGAGGCTGCACACCAGTCATCATTTATACTTCACTTTCCTGATAAGTGCATGGCATGGGAATTCCTGCATATCACTCTTTTTACTCCAGGTTTTCCATCTGTCTTTGTGTTTTTCTTTTTTTTGTTTTCTTTTCTTTATTTCTTCACAGTGGATTTTGCATTGAAGTAATGTGTGCGCTAACGGTACTTGTAGCCTCAAATGTGGGTATCCCAATAAGCTCCACCCATTGCAAGGTATTGGGAGTTTGCAGTGATCACACCAGTCAAATCACATCACTGTAGGACAATCCATAACTCAATCCCAGAGACACTGATTGGTGCAGGTTGCCTTCGCTATGCATCGTGCCATGCCAGCCACGGCACACTAAGGAATGCTTTAAAAGCCAGTACAGCCAAGCAAAGTCAGAGCTAGAAGGGAATTGCACAAAAGTCTGGAATATATTTCTGCTGCTCATGATTATATCACTAATCTAGAAGGATTCAAATCCTGTAGCTGCCTAGTTTGCGTCGTTCGAGCCACCCGGGTGACAAACGCTGCTGTGTCACTGAGCTAATCTTTTAATGTCTCTCTTTCTTCTTTTAAACCAACTTCTCCTCACTTTTGTGCATTATAGCAGAGAATCTGGCCCTTGCAATTAGTTCTTCGAACAAGGTTGTTGAGTTTGGTATAAGAGGATAAAAAAAGCCCAGTTTGAAGTAGGTTGGGTAATGAGCAGAGTTAAATGTTGTGTGATACGCTGTGTGAGAAGATATTTACACTGCTTGTGGGCAACAAGAAGAGTGGGGACACTTATCCTGCTGGCAGAACATAGCAGGGATTGGGGATTTTATTCCCTGGGAAATTCCTGAGCCAACTGGACCCTCTTTGCTTCCCCGAGCTCTTGGCCACACAGAGCTGTCTGATTTCAGAGGGGCTTCCCCTACCTCAAAGGTCCAAAGGTGGCAAAGCCCCTCTGCTTTGGGACACATCCCCACATCCTCCAAGAGCTAGATCCTGTGGGATTTGCCACGGCACCCTGGGGACCTTGGAGCCCTTCCAGCTCTGGCGGGGCAGACAGGTTTTTGGGGCTAACTGCTCAGTGGCACAGTGGGCGGGCTGGCAAGGAGCTGGGCATCCTGGCCTGTGACATTGACCTGGTTTCCAGTGAAAGAGTCAATGAAATCCACATATCCTGCAGAATGCTCCAAGTTGGTTCAACTGGCCTTTTTCTAGTGGAAACCATTTCTTCACAATGGCCCTTCCTCTACTGCAAAATCATTTCTTTCTTCTGCTGAAGAGCTCATTGAGAAGCAGCCAAGACTGAACTGCTCTGAAAGGGAGATTTCCTGGTGTTGGCCGAACTCTGGGTCCTCTGAATCGAGCAGGGAGGGGAAAAAATAATAATACAACGTGAGCCACTTCTAAAAATGCCAGCCTGAAACCACCTCCCTCCAAGCTGACTGCTATCTTGAGTGCCTGACCAAGAACTTGCCAGTGAGAAGAATGCAGTTTTGATTATCCCACTGAAGCTCTTCTAGCCATCTGTCCTAAAAGAAAAAAAATACACTTTGGTGCAAACAGGCTGAATTTCAAAAGAAAATGTTTCTGAGGCCATAAGCTAATGAGAGAGCAGCATTAGGAGGTACTCACTGACTCAACACAGGAGAAGGATTAGTCTTTTCTAACTGCAGAGCAAAATAATTCACTTTAAAAACCCCTCGATACTTCCATAAAAGAAGTTAATGTGGTTAGGCTGTGTCTGCTCCCTGTAGGACGCTGCATCTCAGCAGATACAGATCATTCTTAATGGGAAGATCCACTCTGCAATAGGATTAGACTGTTTCAGGATGTCCCATGATTATAAATGACTCTAGTGCTTCAGCAAAACAAGACCCTGAGTTGGAAGAGCCCAAGTGATTGACACAAGATGCAGCAAACCCTTGTATTGTATTCCCTGTTTCTTTGAGGGCCCTCTGAAGGAAGAAAAGCACTGTTGGTTATCATGTAGTCCATGGCAAAATGCCCTGCTGAAGGTGCTGTCAGCCACTGACACAGAAATGCCTTAAAAATCAACAGGAAAAAATACTTTACCCTAGAAAACAGAAAAAAAATGAGTTGAAGGTGAGACTCTAGCATCAGGGGGTGGAATTATTCAGCATTTGCTTCATGGCAAAATAGCATTTGCTGAAGTGGGAGCCCTACTAAAGGGGTGGGAGTCAACTGACTGGGCAGCAACTGGATAGACCAATGGCAAAGGAGCAGCATGAAACACCTCAGGTGGAGGGAGAGGTGAGACAATAAATGAATGAAAAATGGAGCCCAAGTTTGAAGAAAAGCTCTGAGCAGCAGTTTTTCAGGAGATGGAGTAGACTAGCAAGCTGGAGATGGGTAGCAAGAAGCAAAGGATTAGCTTCTGAGAAAGGTTTGGCAAGCCCTCTGGGGTCAGGTGCTGCTTTTGGTCCAAAAGCAACAGCAAAAGAAGCTTTGGGCTGCTTGAGATGCCCACCACCAGACACTAGGCCTGTCCTAAAGCTACAGCCCAGCAGCTTTTCCATGCTGGGAGCCTGCCCTGCACCTTCATCCTCACCAGCAGTCAAAGGGAGAGGAATGTTCTGAAAGCATCCAAGTCAAGAGGAGAGGCCCAAACCTTTCTGAGTCTCCAGAGGAATTTGTGAGGCTGAACATTCCCTTGGATTTAGTTCTGAAAAGCTGGTGTGGTGCAAAGGAGTCCCTGGCCTCTCTGCTGCCCAGGCCAGCAGCTGAATGGTGCACACAGTGCCTGTTATTTAGGTGTGACATGTAGGAATAAGCAGGTGAGTCTCAGCTCTAACAGATGTGTTCTCATGCACCTTAAAATTCAAGTGTAGGAATGAAAGGCTTTTTCTGGGCAAAAGTGACTTTGCTGAGGTCGTTACTGTCAGCTCTGTTTGGCTCTTAAGATTGTGGGGGTTTGAAAAACACAGTGTCTGTGTTGCTAGGATGGAATGATCACGTTCTGTGCCACTGCACAGGAAGAAGAGAGCCAAAAGCATTTCTGCAGAGCATAGTGAAGGCAAACTGCACTGGTCTCAAACCAATCTCCAAGTAGATACCATCTGAAATTCTGCAGCTACACCAAAGTTGTAGCCACTCTCCTAACCTCTAGTCCATCAAAAATCACTATTAATAAACTAAACTCTATTTAATAACCTTGAAAACAAATTGCCAATGCCATCACTGCTGATACCTTTGAGATCTCAGGAAGGCCCTGGAGGTTATTGTATGTACCCCATAGGCTTGCTGGATAAGCAAAGCTTCTTGTTGCAGGCATGACAGATGGATGCTAAGGATGTGCAAAATGCAAAGCAGATCTTAACAGCTGAGCTGATGAAAAGCCAAATGCTATTTCTTTGGGCTAATGCTTTGATATAGTCAGCAGAGTGGGGTTCCTTTTAGCTGGGCACCTCTTCAGCACACTTACTTACACTTACCTCTTAAATACAGATAGCATGTGGTCCATTCAAGAGGTATTCAGATTATTAGCTAACAGATTTCTTTATTGGATCAAGCTTTAGACCAAGGCCCTTTCAGACCTAGAATCATAGACTCATAGAATGTGAGAGGTTGGAAGGGACCTCTGGAGATCAAGTCCAACCCCCTTGCCAGAGCAGGGTCACCCAGGGCAGCCCACACAGGAACAGAGCCAGGGGGGGTTGGAAAGTCTCCAGAGCAGGAGACTCCACAGCCTCCCTGGGCAGCCTGGGCCAGGCTCTGCCACCCTCACAGGGAAGAAGTTCCTCCTCCTGTTGAGGTGGAACCTTCTATGCTCCAGTTAATCCCCATTGTTCCTTGGCCTACTGCTGGGCACTAAAGAGAAGAGGTTGCCTCTTCCACTTGACACCCACCCTAGAATTGTTGCCCTCCTGCCATCACCCCACCAGGACAGAGACATCATCATCATTAGCATCATAGAATGCTCAGGGTTGGAAGGGACCTTAAAGCTCATCCAGTCCCAACCCCCTGCCATGGCAGGGACACCTCCCACTAGAGCAGGTTGCTCAGAGCCCCATCCAGCCTGGCCTGAGAAACTGCCAAGGATGGGGCTTCCCCAACCTCTCTGGGCACCCTGTGCCAGGGTCTCATGCCCTCCTGGGGAAGAAATTCTTCCCCATGTCTGATCTGAATCCACCCAGATCTAGTTTTAATCCATTCCCTCCAGTCCTGTCACTACCCAACAGCCTCCAAAGTCCCTCCCCAGCTTTCCTGGAGCCCCTTCAGATCCTGGAAGCCACACGAAGGTCTCCCAGAGCTGACCAACCCCAACTCTCAGCCTGTGCTGTACTGGGGGCTCCTTCACCTCAGAGCACCCCTTGGTATCAGCTGACTGGCATTGGCGCGGCCCGCGGGCGCGGGAAGGGGCGCTGAAGCCGTAACCCCCCTCATACCTTTGTCTGTCTGTCTCTCCCCACGCTGCCAAGGTGGGCTCCGTGGTGGCCGTGGGCTGGATCCGCTCCAAGAAAGCCGTGGACTGGCGGCTGTTCCGCAACATCTTCCTGGCCTGGTTTGTGACTGTGCCGGTGGCCGGGCTGTTCAGCGCCGGGGTGATGGCTCTGCTGATGTACGGGATCCTGCCTTACGTCTGAGGAACCCCCCCCCACCGACCTCTGCTGGGAGAAGGGGAGGCCAAGGAGGATCCGAAGGGAGGAAGACCCGCTTGGAAAGGATCCCATCTTCCATATCTAACTTCTTATCTACTGTACATAACAATGTGTCATATCAGTGACATGGTGATGTGGTGCCATTTCTTATCTATTAAAGAAAAGATATATATGCATATAGTAGGTAACGATGCCTAAGTTATATTCTCAAGTGGGGTGAAAAAATAATTGCCTAGAATTTAATATTTAGTTTAAAACAAAACCAATTGTACATAGTGTATCTTTTTTTTTTTTTTTTTTGGTGGCAATTTTTTTAATCTTTGGCAGGAAAGGATGGATTGGGAGATGTTTCTTGTCCATTTGCTATCAGGAGAAGCGAGGTACAGGACTGCATAACACTTTTTTTTTTTTTAAGAAAAAAAGCTATTAAGATACTGGAACAAAATAAATGTGCAGAAGTGCTTTTCAGAAAATAACATGTCCATATCATACTGATCAGTGTGTATCCCAGCTGTGTCAATTCCTACCAACAGCAACTTTTCCAGGGTGAAGTTCCCTTCTCTGTTTTGGCTAAGGCAGTACCAAAGAAGCAGGGGAACTGGGGCTTCTGCCTCCCCACCTCTGACTGAATGTGGGGTTCCCCGAGCCCCCCCTCCCAGGAGGCTGAGCTGGCTCTGTTGGTGTCTGACTGTCCCTTCAAACAAAGGAAGAACACACACTAATTAGTTAATTAGCAGGCAGACCACAGCTCTGCACAGTAGCTGTGTTGGGGGTTGTGTTGGCAGGGTCACCACTCACCTTCCACCTTTCCCCTTCCATGGCTCGGCTCCTGGTTGGCCCTCCAGCAGGAGAAGGGACTAGCACCCTCCCCTTTTTTCCCCTGTCCATCCAGCCTCACCCACACACTCTCAGGTACCCCCCCCAGTGCCCAGGAGAGAGGGAAACCAGCCCAACCCTGGTTGTGGGGTGGATGGTGCGGGCGCCTGTGGGCAGGGGGCTGGCAGATGTTGGGTGTCCATCCCCCCCTCACTGCCCTCAGTGAGTCTCATTCCATGCCAGCCTCTGCAAGGAGAGGGATGGGAACCTGGCTCTGCATGGCTGGAGGGTGTGTGGTGAACAGTATTTGGGATGAAATGAGATATATATATTATTTTTTCATGGCAGCTCAGGGGGAGGTGGTAACCCCACCCCCCTCCATGGCTTTGGAAAGCACATTTGGGTGAAGGTTACTGATTGGTGAGTGGGGGGCAAAGGGGTGCCCTGAGGAGGTTGGGAATCTGTTACTGTTTTAAATGCTGCTAAAATTTTGATAAGATGTTCTTGGTACTCCATTGTGACTTTTCCATTGGTCATTCATACTAAATTTATAATAAAAAGATAAACAGCCCCTATCACTCTTTGCCTCTTGGGTCTTTTGAGCACCACTGCGCCGTGCCAGCTGTACAGGGGAGGGCTCCACAGGCAGCTAAAACTTACTCCTTGGTACCCATCACCTCTTCTTCTTTGGCTGCTGGGTTGGCAGGGATGAACAAAACCCTCCCTTTGCTTCTCACCACCCCAGCAGCCCCAGCACCCAGCCCTGGCTCTGCCTGGAGCTTGGCACCCCAGCAAGGTTTGGGAGCACTGGGCATGCTCTGGATCTGCCTGCCCACTCAAACCCATCATTTGGGGGGCTCTGTGAGTGGAGGTTCCAACCTCTCTGAAACCCCAGAGCTGGGGTCTAAATCACACTGACTGAGGGGCAGGATGGATGAGCAGTGGCTGAGTGACCACAGAAAATGCCCAAGACAATTTGGCATCTATGGAAAAAAGGTGGAAGGACTCACCTTATCTTAGCACTTGCCTGCTCTGTCCCAGCAGCTTCCCACCTTGTTTTATCTCCAAAGTAACTTCTACACCAGCAGGACCCAGCTGCAGCCCTGCCAGCCACAGGCAGCCTGGGGAGGGCTGTGCCAGCTCCAGTGGGATGGGATAATGCCCAGCACACACAGCTGGGCATCTCTCAACACTCACATCTCTTACTAAAACCACTCTGGGAGAAATGGCCAGTAAGGAAGCAGCTCCAAAAAAACCAAATTCACTACCTCAAGCTGTGCTGGGGAGGAGCACAGGCTGCTGGTGGCTGACCTCTCAGGGAAGGTAGGGCAAGAAATGGGTCTAGGGGTAGGGAAGAAACAAGTCGGGGTAAGGAAGACAGAAGCCTGATGAAAATCGTTCTTACAAGTAAAAAAAAAATAAAAATAAAATCTTTTAACTGAGGGAGTCTGAATTTCAGAACCCAAAGTGTCTACTAGGGGCTCATGGAGCTGTGATAAAGCCCTTGCTCAAAGTGGTCTGAGCAGAGCAGCCAGCTGGCAGGGTGGGAAGGTGCTAATAGACTAATTACCAGACTCCAATTACCCTCATCAACTTCACCTGGTGTCTCCCTATTGCCTGCTGGGATTTCCCAGCTTGCCCTGGGACTTGTTTCACCTTTGCCTGTTTATGGGATGGTCCCTGGGCTGTTGCTGGTGCTTTTTGTTGCCATCAACTCTGCTCTGCTTGTCCTGCTTGGCAGTGTGCCCCGTGCTGGTGAAGCTGCTGGGCCCTGGTAACCTGGGCATCCTGGTTTCTCCTCCTCAAGGAGCAGCCCTGTTCTTCCAGTACCCTGCTGCTGGCCTCCTGCCTCCAAGGTAATGCCCTGGGCACTGGTTAGACTGGCTGAGCACCCCTTGGGGGAGGGGTCTGCCCATGCCAACTACTAAGACTTGTGCACAGGACCTTCAGTTTGTTTGCAGTAGAGAGACTGGGGTTGCCCTGGGAGGGCTCCTGGCCCAGACTGGGGGACCTGGGTGCCCCTGGGCAGCAGGGTGGGCAAGAAGGGGTTTAGGAGAAGCCCCTGATACTGAAGAAGACCTGGACAGGTACAAGGTAAGGGGAACAGGGAACTGTTTCAATGGAGGTCCTGTGCAGTTTGTTGTGCTGCTTCTCTGATGGAAAAGGGGTTTTTTTTTGGAAAGGTTTAAGACCCTCTGTTTTTGTGCTCCTCCTGTTGTTGAGCTTGCTGGAGTGACACTAATGATGACCTGATGGAGCATTGATTCCATCTCCTGGTTGCCAAAAGAATTGGAGTAAGATTTTTGCTGCCACTGGGAAGCTTTGTAAGGATCCTGCTAAGCAGTAAAGCAGAACAGAAAGGAATGATAAAGAACAAACATCTGAGCTGGGCTTTTCCCTGTTGAAGTTGTAGCTAAGTATCACACACAGCTTAATTTCTGGCATTTTAGATCATGGAAATCATAGAATCCTAGGAATGTCTGGGTTAAGGGAGCTCCAGAGCTCATCCAGCCCAACCCCTGCTGAGAGCAGGGACAGCTGCAACTAGAGCAGGGTGCTCAGAGCCTCCTCAGGCCCCACCTGCAATGGCTCCAGGGATGGGGCCTCCACCACCTCCTCGGACAACCTGGTCAAGCATTTTTGGATGATACTAAAACTCTTTCACACTCTCATGGATTCCTGGTGATCTCTGCCATGGAAATTGCATGGAGCTTGTCTTTCACACTCCTGGGTTTATCAGTCAGAGCTGACAAAGGTCTCTTCTCATCCTCTGGCTCTCCATGCCAACCTGGAGTAAGTCTTGGCCACTTCCAGACAGAGGGTGACTGTTTCCCACAAGACCAGAGATGCTTTGTTACACTGATAAAAGTGCCTGTCACAGGGCACTGGGGTGAAGTGCTGCTCAAAATACACCCAGAGCAGTGGGAACTGGTATGGGAAAAGGGGATGAAGGGGAGAAAGGCACCTTCAGGCTAGAGCTAAGCACTGGAAGAGCTTGGTCACCTTATGGGGAGAACAACAATTCAGTGGCAAACTCTGGGTGGTAGGAAAGGCCCTGGGTCCCAGCCATGTGCACTGTCTACCTTCCAAAGGTTTAGGCAGTTTTTCCAGTCCCTGTGAAGAATCTGGATACAGAAAACTGTGCCCAGAATCCTCAGGAGCTACATTCTCTACACTCCCTGCCACTCTTTGGGCAGACTATGGAAGAAAAGGCTCAGTAAGGCAAATTTCTTACCCAACTTGAAAAACGATAATGAATTATCCAGCCAATAGCTGGGCTTAAAACTGCAAAATTCAGAGCTTTCTTGGTGCAATTAATTTTGCACACCCTGCTTATTCCTCCTCAATACCACAGCGTTAGATTCCTTTAATCAATTAAACAGGTACATTCATGATGCAAAACAGATTAAGTGGAACAGCTTTGGAGAGGATTTGTTGCTCGGTCCTGCCTTCAGCCTGCAGTGTGCTGATGCAAGTGTGCCATCCAGTGGTGCAACAAGGAGGAACTTGGCAAGGAACTGAGCCTCTAGCTTAAGCCTATTAAATCCAGGAGACCTCGTGTCTCCTCAAGTGACACCTTCTTATCCGTAAATAACAAGTGACAAAGGTTGATCTGCCTCCAGCAACAACACAAGTGGGGCACTCACATGAAGTCCTAGACCCCAGAGGGCAATGCTGTGTTCCCAGCTCTCCCCTAGACTCCTCTGATTTCAGTCAAGTCAGCTCCTGACTATGACCAGAAAAAGTGTTTTCAACCCTCTACCTTCTTTCATTTCCTAAGCAACTTCTTACAACAGTATTATTGGAAAGTAAATAATGGGTATTAATGGAAAGTAAATAAAACCAGAAGCTGCCTTCATGAGCAGCCCTTGTGGGGGTGGCTTCTGGCACATGGGAGATCCCTGCTTAGGCTGACATAGCATGTATGACAGCGTATCTGATTAGTTAGTTGGAAGTGCACTTAAATCACATCATTTCAGCTCAGGAAGATGGTAGATATATGTTTTTAAGGAGAGTGTGTGTGTTTTAACCACACCTGACAACAAGCCTCAAGTACATGTCTGCATTGCTGTTAAATGTTCTCCAGAGAACTCTGTGCTCTGAGGAGCACATCAGAAAGCTGGAAGCCTTTTATATGCAGGTTGAAGCACCATGAACTTGCTGGTCTCAGAATGTTATCCCATTTAGCTTTGAGATCCTCTTAACTAACCCACTTTATAGATCACAGAGTGGTGGGGGTTGGAAGGGACCTCTGAAGATCATCAAGTCCAACCCTCCTGCCTGAGCAGGACAGAACTAGAGCAGATCACTCAGAAATGCATCCAGACAGGGCTGGAAAGTCTCCAGAGGAAACTCCCCAACCTCTCTGGGGAGTCTTTTCCTATGCTCTACAACTCTCATCATGAAGCTCTTCCTCATGTTGAGGAAGATCTGTGGATACATGCCCCTCTTCCTTCCCCCTTTACAAAAGAGATAAAGTCAAGCCTTTTTCCTTCATCAGAGATAAGAGGGAATTGTCTGTAGTTCTTGCTTTTGGGCTACCCCTCCTTTAAAGCTGAAATCAGACCCTTTGTTTTCCTAAGCCTGTATTTTTTGGCTCACTGGATGACAGCAATGTGATGGCTGCTTGGTGGATTGCAGCTTTACTGGCTAGGATGTGGGGTTGAATCATTTAGTCCAACTTCAGAAGCCCTACAAGAAGCCCTGAGATGCTGCTGGTTGTGGTTTTCCTGGTGACTTGGATTAGATCTGGGTGGTTAGAGCTGCAAAGGCTTCCCCTTCTGCCATGGCTCTTGCAAAAGGCTCTTAGTGCCCAGGCACCTGCCTGCTGCTGAGGTGCACGTGGAAGGGTGGGGGTGGAAGATGCTGAAACTGTTGAGCAATTTCTGTTGAACTGAAAAGGGAAGTGTTGCTCACATGGTTGGCCACCAGATGATCTTCTTTTATGGTCACAAGCAACGGAATGTCCAGGCCAGAATGCTGGAGGCACACTGCTATGATCTACTGTTTGTTGAGCAAACCCAAAGCAGGCAGAGTTTAGCAATCCTTGAAGTGCCAAATCATTTAACTCCATTCTTTATTCCATTCCACTGATGCTAACAGATCAGACCAGCTTGGTTGGTCAAGGGGAAATCATATCACTCCTGCCTCCAAGTTGGAGAAATCAGGTCTTTGGAAACAGGGAAGAGAATTAAGCACTTGATAAACTTATCTCAGAAATGAATCTTTCAGTTAAACCCTCCCCAGGTAGAGCAAAGATGAGGTTAGATAATCTCTTGGTGCTGCAACGTGTTGACAACCCAGACATGGGAAAGGAGCAAAAAGGTAGTTTCTGCAGACTACTGAACCTGCCCTCCCAGGGCTGGAGGAGCACCAGAGAAACTCAGCTCAGACTCTTAAATAAGGGTGTGAAATTTTTCCTGGTATCTGAACTTAAAGTTACTAATGTTTTTTACCTAATTACCCTTCAGCCAGACCTTTCACTTAATTCTCTCCCATATGCTTTGCCCATGACTTCATTTTACCTTCACAAACAAGCCAGAGCTTCCATAAGATTTTCACTGTCATGAAATCTCCTCTGTACCAGATTATTTTAATATATATACTTAAAACCAAACCAACAACCACAATCCAGTGTAATACTATGACTTGTTATGTATCTGTAGTGAAAATATTGTCCAAAAGCTCCTAGGATTATATTTTCTGAGAGCCACATCTTATTCCTGGTTCCTGTTTATCCTGTGTTAGCTACAACTCCAGCTATTCTCTTTTCCCACTTTGGACAGATGAGTTCTCAGAGTGTTTCTTTGGGAATTCAGAGCTTCTGGGATCTTGCACATCATACTATGAAATTTATTCCCCCTCCCTTTTCTTTTTTAACCCCAAACCTTAACTCAGAAAGATTCTTGTCTCTGGAATATGTTACTGGTCTAATTCCTGTGCTGCCATCACTCCTGCCAATACAGACATGAGAGGTGCACAGACCCCACTGTGAAGAATTCTCCTGGAAGACTTCTTCCAGCCTGACAGTTTTTCTTAGTTTCCCTTGCTCATTTTCAGTTATTACACTTTTCTCCCCATATTGTATAAAATGCTTGATTTACAGACAGCCTAGAGCTGCTGCCTTTCTCCTAGCTATGAAATCAGTTATCAAAACTACAGAAATAGATTTATCTCAGAAATAAAATCATGTGGTTTACCTGGTTTTGTGAAGAACTTTTCTACTTGGGAAATAATATACAGAGCATGAAATCTCCAGTAAGTAATTTTAGAAAAGCACAGCAGCTTCCTGCAAACTTCTCAAAAAGAAGCCTGGGCTTCAGGCAACCAGTTCAACTATTTCACTGTTCAAAAGGCAAAATGGGAAACATAAACACAAGGGGGAAATCTGCAAAACTTCCTGGAAAAGCCAAATACAGGAAAAGGCCTAAAGCTATTTTAGTTTTGTTTCTTAACAGGAGAAGACTCACAGATGAAAGTATCAAAGGCCCATTATGATTGCACCAGGCTCAATAAAAAGCTGAGCTTGCTGAAGACATGAGGCACATAAATAAGTGAAATTCCTTTTTTTTTATGCTCTGCACCCAGCACAAATTATTGCCACTGCAGAGCTTGGCTCCTAATTTGCACTTACTCCAAACAAGCAGAACAGAAAGGGATTTTCTGAGGTCAAGCAGGAATGTGTCCAAAAATACTCAGAAAATGCTCTGAAATAGTTAATATTTGGAGAAAATAGTGACTGAACTGATGCAGAGAGGTACTATAGAAGTCTTCTCTCAACACCAGGCTGTGCAGTTTGGATCACACAGGTCCAAGTCGTACAGGAGCTGGAGACCTTTTGAGACACACATCTTACACAACCCACAGCAAAGCTCAGTTCAGCTACACAGCCACCCAGAACTCAGTAGTCCAGTCCTGGTTTAAGTCATTTATAGTTGATTTTGTTCTAAATTGACAAATAAGATGCTTGTATCAACTGTACCTTTTGGCTTTCTGATGTCACTGCCTTTCTTTGCTGATTCCTTAAAGCCATTCAGTAAAATTCATCCCCATCTTCATGAGATGTTTTGTATCTGCAAGACAAGTTTCAACAGCAGTTCTAGGTGACTGTGACAGAGAAATGCACAACTCCACCCTTACAGCTGGGCTGGGGAGAGAAGAGGACCAGGGGAATGCCAGGTACAGCTTGTGGAAGGAGAAAGCACCTTCCCAGATGCATATGTTTCAAGAAATAAGATCCTACATAAATCAAAATACTGTGTGAGTATCTAAAAGCCCTTCATGAAGACACCTCAAACTGGGTTGTGTAGTGCCAACCTTCTAAATAATACAGTGTTTCTCCTCATGTCTGTATTACTACCAGCAGAGCATGAAGAGAGGATGGTCCTAAAGAAACAAATTCAAGCTTCATAAGCTTTGTGCCTGTGTCAGCTCATTGTCCATGAGGGCTGGTAATGAGGCATAACACAGCTGGGCACTGCAACACTACAATGGTTCTGCAACTTTTTGCTGTTCATAAAATCATTGAAGCAGGGAAAGAACAAAGAGCATCATCCCAGTGGATGGCACTAGTACCTGTGCTTCTGTACACTAAGAATGGCACAGACCCCTGTACATCTTTGGTACAGTAAGCTTCATTTCCCCTCCTCAAGATCAAAAGCTTTTCAGAGGTCAGCAGTGAAACACTGCTGATTTAGAAACCTGGAGAAGATTCCCCCCTCCCAGGCATCCAGCTGGCATCATGTGCTAGCTGCTGAAACACAGCCCTCAGCCCTGTGCACAGCTCTTCAGGCCTCCCAACCAGATGGAAACCCCAGGGTGCCCCAGGAGGTGTGATGAGAAGTGTTAATTAAAGCCTCATCTGTGTTTTCATTTTAGGAGCTCAACTGCTACTTTTATTTGAGAAAGAAACCATTGTATGTATTTCTTGCTAGAGGCCCCAAAGGAGGAAGGCAGAAGCCTGTGCTGAGTTTGTTTTAAAAGTTCAGAGTCTGTTCTATTTTAGTCCTTGCAACTACACACTTGGCAAAGGATTTCTCCTAAACCATCAGTCAGAACTCTAGGCAAAGGCTTCGCAATCCCAATCAAGAGCCCAAATCATCCTTACCCAGGCAGAGAGACAGGGGTGAGTGACTCCCCTGTGTGAGGTCACTGGAGATGGGGGTGACTTCTGCCATCAGCCTTTGAAGCAACACTCTGATGAAGCAGTGCTGAGGAGCTTGTGCCCAGAGTGCAGAGCAGACAGGGTTTGACAGGGTGGCTTCAGACCTGCCCCACTGGAAATGTGCCTCAGAGCCTGGACTGACACAGAGGCAGCTCAAGGACAGTTGTTTTGGGCAGGACCATGAACCAGCTTGCAGTAGAAGTGACCATGGGATGGGATAAAACCACAGCACAAAGTGTCCCAGCTCAGTGCTACTCAGGAGATAAAAATGGACTCCAATGGTCATTGAATACAAACATGAAAGAAAAACCCTCAAAGCATAAAGCAAATATTAACAGTGCTGAAAGTGGAGGGAAGATTTCACTATTTCAGTGTTTTAAAGGGAACACCAGCAAAAAAACCCCAACACCTTTGTTTCTTATCAGATCTCCTGACAGCTGTCACACTTCTGCATAGCTTTGTGCTACCCAGAAGATTATT
The DNA here is from genome assembly GCA_013401355.1 of Ceyx cyanopectus. Taxonomy (NCBI): domain Eukaryota; kingdom Metazoa; phylum Chordata; class Aves; order Coraciiformes; family Alcedinidae; genus Ceyx; species Ceyx cyanopectus. The sequence continues at coordinate 150,449 of VYZU01041809.1, forward strand.
ACAGGCTGGACAACCTGTAATTACAACCCCCTTTGGCTCTTCACTGGGATTTTGCACAGAAAAGGTTTCTGGATAGAATCTTACAGGGGCCAAGACCAGTTAGAGCAGGACCAAGAGCTCTGCCAGAGGGTGGAAGATGCTCCTTCCAATAGGGTATGAGTTTGGCCCTGGGAACTCTGTCAGCAAGCAGGACAAATTCACCCCATAGGGTCTCCTACAGCAGGGGATATTTAGGACCCAGTAGTAGCCCCAAATAAGCCCAGTCAGCAACCTGCTTTTAAATGTTCCTTATCAGAAGTAGTAAAAAGAAACATCTATAATGTTAAGAGTTGCAGAGCTGGTTTTGAGTTAAATGGTTTCTGAGTTTCCCCAGGAGATCTCTGAAGAACTTAAGAAAGAAAAAGCAGCCTGAGCTATCACTACTCTAAAAGCTATTCCCTTCCATCTGGGAATAGCTGCACATTCTTCCTCTATTGTCTGTACTACACAGATTTGGAGGGGAAAAAATTAAAGGTGATGAGTAGGAAGCTTTCAGAAGATGTGAGAAGGGGCAGCATCAAAAAGGACTTTGCTACCAGTCTCAAAATTGAAGTGGAAGATGTAAAAATGAGTTGAATTTTCTTTTTATAGTAACAGAGGAAGAACAGAGCAGAGTTACTCACGAAAACCTGAATTCTTTTTAGTGCCTTCAGTTCTACTCTCCAGTTCCTTGCCAACCACTCAACACATGGCAAACTGCAGCACAGCACAAGCAAATTCTATTAATCTCAAGCCTCACTCAGACTTTAAACCCTTTCTTATCTCAGAAATCCCCCCAGCTGGAAAAGCCCAGCTGACAAGGCAGGCAGGTCTCAACAGTGACAAAACTCACAGGGTCAGAACATTACATTGGCCAACAGTCCCATCTCCACTGAGGTGTGTGCAGAGCAGGGAACAGGCTCTCTCCAAAACATATGTCTGGAGAAAAACAAAGAAGCTAGGCTGAAGCATTAGAACAAGGAAAAAAAGGGAGACTCTGAAGGAAAAAATACAGCAATTGGTAGCTGTTGAAGACGTTGGGATAAGAGTTTATTAACCAAGAGCTGTTATCTCCAGAGCTACCAGAACTCAGCTAAATACTTTCTTATCTCTCTAATCACAGATGGAATGAAGAAACTAGGAATCAAAATGAAAAAAAAAAACCCACATACTACTCAGCCACTTGCATGCCTTTGGTTGTCTTATCTACTAAGGATCACACAGGGGCAAATAGACTCCAAACTGTTTAAATTCTTATTTTCCTCTCTGCTGCAGGAAGGTTGACACACAGACTGCAGCAAGATTAAAGGCCTGGAAATGTTTGTTCGCTCAGGAAAATTGCATCATTATTCCTAACATTATGAGGATGGGACATGACCAGAGTACACCAGGGGGTATTTCCACTCCTACTACGAGGAAAAGAACTGCCAGGTGGGTGCTCAGTGGGGTGGATTTAGTCTGTTCAGCAGCAGAAAGTCCCAGGCTCAGGGGACTGACATGCCCAGAGGCAATTAGGCACTTAGCTGATGTCAGCTCTTGCTAAGCACCTGACAAGAAGCAGGATTACAGCAAAGGAAACTTACTTAAAGGCTTTGTGACATCAGCCAGGTAGCACTGAAGATGTGCCAGTCCCTCCCCTGTCACCTCCAGTCACCTGCCACCCCCTGTGCACAGTGGTGACAGCTACAGGCAAGAGTTTTGGGCCAATATCAACAGCTTTTAGATAGAAGACAAAGGAAATTATTTAAAAGGATAACCAGGTTAAGGTGTTCCAAGATGAGGAGTTAACAAGGCAAAGTAGAAGAACTCCAATCTTATTCCAGTCAAGAACAGATCTCTCCATGTCTGATACTTGACAGAACAGGATTTGGGCTGCCAAAGGATTTTCCTTCCCTTCATCTCCTTGCTGCAGACTGCTTGGACCTGGGAAATCTGCCCCAGGTCACTCGAGGGAAGATGGTTACACTCAAAAACAGGTTAATTTATTAGTGAACTAGGACAGAAAAAGTCACTTTCCACCTTCCATTCTGGACAACACACAAACCTATCTCTTGTACCTTCAGCACCCACACCTCAGCTACCAGCTTTCTCCTCTACAAGGGAACAGTTTGCCAGTAGCTAATTCAGCTCCCTTCTCACATGTATTTATTAAACTCTCATCCAAATGAGGGCTGGAAGATGAGTCTTTCTCCCTTGCAATGCTTTAAAATGCAATTACCAGTAAATGGTATGTCTATAATAGGTCCAGAAACATTTGCTGGAAGCCACATTCCATACTGGACATGAGGTGATGCACCAGGGCAAGTCAACAAACAACTGGACTCAATTAACTTCCTTTTAATGTGTATCAACCCTGTGCAACCAACTCCCTTGGACTGTGGTAGAACAATCCTTCTCCTTCAATGCCACAGATGTTTTCCCTGAGCCTGCTCCACCTTGGGAAGCAGCTGAGGCTGCACCAAGAGCAGCTCCTGTCATCAGATGGGCTTTATCTGGTCACTCTCCTCCTGCCTTTTGGGGGTGAGGAGTTGTTTTCTAGAAATTCTTTGGCAAAAAGCATCTATTAGCTCACCTGATGTATTCATAGGAACTACATAGATGCTGGGGCTGACAACTTCACAAGGCACTAGAATATTCTGGATTCTGAGACCAAAGCCTGAAAAGACCACAAGCTTGGAGACAAGTTAAAAACCACTATTTTAAAGTCCAATTCCCTTTTCCCATTCTCAGCCCCTTTTGGTTCCTCTGGGTACCACAGAGTGGATGAAAGCTCAGTTTCTTCAGTGAGTGCCAAAGAAATACTGATGATTTTATACCTATTTGGAGACCTTGGAAGAAACTGAGGTGTTGGCAGGAGTTAAAAGTTAGTTTTCATCCTACCTGCCTGGATGAGCTTGAAACAACCCTAAGCCACATGCTGCTCCACCCATCCAATCTTAAAATCCTGGAGCCAAGATACCAACAGTTCTTCCCCCTACCTGTCTGCTACACTCTCTTGGACCTTTGGCCACTGCAAAATGCAATTTGGTAGCCACCATCTAACACAACAGATAAGAAAGAAGGGATTATCCAGAATATTGTTTTAAATCCATTTCCTCCCTTGCAGGCATCCAGTAACACAAAATACCCAACTGAAAATACATTTTCTCAGGTAGCTTTAATGACTGAATGATAAAAACATCTGAACCTTTGGCACAGACAGAGACTGTCCCAGTGACCCCCATGTTCCAGTCCCTTCATCATACCTTTCCTTGGAAGAGATGCTCCAGTCCATCATCCTCGTAGCCTCAGTTGAACTCTCACCAGTATTTCCCTGTCTCTGTCTCTCTGGAACTGGGGAGCCAGAACTGGACACAACACTCCAGATGTGGTCTCACTAGTGCAGAGTAGAGGGGGAGAAGAACCTCCCTCAACCTGCTGGTCACACTCCTCTTTATGCCAAGCAGCAGACCAGGGTTGGAAGGGTCACTCTGGAGAAGTGACCCTTGGGGCTTTCCTGGCCACAGGGACCCATTGCAGTCCCATGGAGAACTTACTGTCCACCTGGATGCCAAGTTCCTCTCCATGGGCTGTTGTCCAGCAGGTCATCCTCAGCAACACAGGTACATTTAAGCATCTGTTTGGCAGCAGAAACATGCAGGAAAAAAAAGATAGTTAAACAGTTAAGTGGATTTATTTTGAACCATATGCTGCTCTATGAATATTTAAAAAAGAAATTAAGAATGAAACTCCCAAACCTTCCTGTGGCCCAGCAATCGTCACTTCCAATGATTTTTCACACCCCTGACCACATCTGGCTTCTTCAGAGGCTGCTCCAGATGCAAAATAGATCTGCTGGGCCATAAAAACTGCTTGGCACCAAAACATTGCCATTACTTATCATCTACCTCCACCACTTTAATCCAGTGTTAATTTGCTGTACACTCAAGCAGCACACCCCAGAGTTTATTCAGCTCTCATACTGAAGTTATTTCTCCATTTCATTCAGTGGAACCCTGCCCCATTTCATCTGGGCCCACCCCAGAACTTTGAGAGAAGCTTTGAACCCAGCACCAGAAAGAACTCTCAGTCCTCACTGATGACAAACCTTTTTATTAGAAAGTATAACAAAGTGCTTTCCATTGGATTCTTTTAACACACAGTTTAAGAAATAGGATTTTTTTTTCCTTTTAGATGGACAGTTTCCATGTGATGATTTTTCAGTGCAAACAGGGTTCTCCAAGATGCTCCTACACGTATTTTCTCTGTACACAGCAGTTTAAATGTTTATTCATTTGATGGGTGTGAAACAGCACCAAAGAATCCATCCTTTAAAAAAACAGAGGTTATGTAAAAAGCTTTTCATCTGTCACACTGACAGAAATGACATCAGTTGTTGTTCAACATGGATTTAAGGGACACAGTTCCCTCCCTTTATGCTCATGGCTGCATAAAGGTGCTTTCAGTTCTATCAAGAATAATCACAGATACCAATATAAATAACATGATTGATTTTTACTACATAGACAGCAGTGAAACTCTTTTATTATTAAACTTCCTATGATGAAACTTCCACTGCCTTTCAACTATCTGGATGGAAGAAAGAACACAACACAAAGACTTTTCAGCCTCACTTCTGGCAGGTGTCTATGATCAGATTTCTTTCGACACACATGTACATCATTCCATCACATTCCAATTTCCATTCTTTGTGGCTGATTTTATCCCAGTCCTCTTTTGCCTTAACTCCTCTTCCTTTTCCTGCAAATGACAGGGAGATAGTACAGCACCAGCACAAAATTAGGACAGATGGTTCAGAGCAAATTCTTATACTCAGTGGAATGTACAAAAGCCAACAGGTGAGAGGTATCTTCCATGCAATACCTGACTTGTCTTTTTGTTCATTCAAATCATCCAAGTCCATTAGGAGGGCTATTTTTTCAGGTATTTTACATTAAAAACTTATATGAAGGACAAGCTACAGCAAGTGACTGGGACAGCACAGAGACACTGTTTTTCCTACAGGATGGAAGGAATTGGATGAGATCCTCTAAACAGTAACTCGACTGTGGGAAGAAAGGAAGGATATATTTATTTTTTCATGAGATGTTTTTGTCATACAGCCCTTTTTACAGGATAACAAAGCACATAAACCCACCATTGTACCTACACAAATATACAAAGGTATAAACAGATGTGCTGCTTTCTGAGGGACTTGAAACAAACCCAAAGTTTACCCTTAGGCACTTGTGAGTACAGAGCTCCTGCCTCTGTTCAGCCAGGGCCTGCTGCTTGCTTTGGGACTTCCAGCTGGGAACAACAAACCCCTGTATCCAAGAAGACCTTCTGGTGTCAAAACATTTCCCTGGCACCAGCAAAGCCAGTCAGCTGGGCCCCAGTCCCACTCCCCTGCAGGGACCAGTTCAGCAGAGCCCCTCAGATCCACAGTCCAGGTCACCTGAAGACCTGGAGAGGAGACCTGGCTGCCCAGAAGGGATCTCCACACCCAGGAGAAAAGCAGACACAGCTACAGATGGCACTGAGGCACAAAAAGCCTTGGAAGGACTTGGGTTTTTGTGTCCATTGCCCTAACTAACAATTCTTTCACTAATAAGAAAGTCTGTAGGCCCTGGGGCTAAAGGTCCTGGAAACAGAGCCCAGCAACCAATCTGAGCCACAATGGCACAGAATTCACCTTGAGAATCCAGTTGCAGGACTGGGACCATAGAGAAGCTCCCCTTACCTTCAAAAGTCTCTGGCTAAAACCAGCAATTTCCACTGATCTATTGTTGGTCTCTGCCAATATAAAAAACCTTTAGTAAAAAAAGTCATGGCAACAGGTAGTTTTCTGTAAATTTCACATATTCCTTAAATTCACATTACACAGCAGATGTGTAATTTTCATTCAACCACAGCCAGCCAATTTTGCAATACAGGCTCTTTCTAGAAGTAAGGTTCAGTAAATACTCAATTGGGAGCCTATTTAGTCAAGATTCTTTCTCATTTGACTGTTTTTCTCTTAAATAAGCACATTCAACTCAGAAATATTGAATACACCCCTCCCTGGAGATCCAGAGGGAATTCTGGATGTATTCTTGGACATCCAGATCCCACTCTGATTTCTGGTGCCCATGACATGCACCTGTAGAGATGCATTTTTTGTTGCCCAGCATTGCAAACAATCACTTAAGACTACTAAATAAAAGGACCAACCTGCTTTTTCAGCTACATTCTTGCCCTGCATGAGGAAACAGGGCTGATTTGCTTATGTACACACAGCTTCTGGCTCTGCTGAGTCCACACTGCAGCAAACTGGTCTAAGCCCCATCTGCTGTTCCAACCCTTCACACCTGACCTGATGCTGCTCTCTGGAATGGCAGCTCTCCAACACAGAGCTCTCCTGCAGCTCTAGCCACCTACAAAGTCCATGAATTTTCCAAGAAAGGCTGGGGCAAAGAGTGTAACAAAAAAGAAGAGAAAAATCAAAGTATCAGCAGGAGCTGAGCATGTTGCCAAACCAAGGTAGAGCTACATTTGACCACTGGCTGATACAGGACCATGATTCCTCCTAAACAACATCTGAAGTCACTAAATTAGTGTAAAAAAGCATTTTGCTGACATAGGTTGTTTTCTGGGAAGAAAGCTTGCTCTGAACTTTACTAAGCAAAGGTGCTTTTGTGTTGGGGAGCTGTATTCACCTTATGAATGTCACTGGGAGCAAAGCTCCCTCGTGCAGATTTAGCAAAAAAAACTCAGCAAATTGTGGCTCTTCAGGGAACAAACAGCACGTGAGCTCCCTGGATCCACCAGGGGAAACAGGACACATCAAGTGTCCTCTTCAGACAGGGTGTTTTCACTCTACAAAGCAAGAACATTGGGGGAGGCAGGGGGAACAAGAAGCCAATCCTTCAACTAAGGCCCCAGCAGTGTAGAAAACAGTACATTGGACACCATCCTATTACAAACATCTCCTTTTCTGCCCAAAGATGTGCAAGGGCACTGCTGTCTTGGTTGCAAATGCATCACTTCAGTCCCACTCACCCCAGACTCTGGAAGTTAGAGAAATGCAGTCCAAAGCATTGCAGCTTTTGATATGTCACCCATTTACCCAACCACATGGATCCACTGCTATGGTCAGTGTTGAAACACATGATCCAAACTGCCATCTGTAACATTTTACTGCTGGACATAAATAATGACAAGGCACAGAACAGCAACCAGTCCAAGAGCTTGTAGGCCAAGGAACCAGAGCATAACCCAGAAGAATATGATGATGACAGGTTCTACTATCCTTTCTCCAAAGTACATCCTTGTGAAGCCAATTCTGAGAAGGCTTTTGTTCAGTTCTCCAAAGAGAGTCCCCAGCTTTTTATAGTCATCTATGACAGGTTCTGCAGCATGGTTTCTTTGTTCTTGCTGGACCTGTGGACAGAAGAGAAAATTAGGAAATAGGTTGTAAAATCCCTTTTTATTGCCCTGACTCTGAACAAGTCTCAGCTGTTGCTTTGTGAGTGTGTAAAAATAAGATACAAGTGCAATACCTCAGTGGGGAAACTGGATGTGTTATGTAGCTTGTGGCTTCAGGACACTAAGGATGATACTTGTCCAAACTTGGGGACACCTGATGTGACACTACAAGCATATGACAGCCTGTCTCCCTTCCAGATGCCACTCTAGAGGGGTGGTAGTTTCCACTCTCCTGTAGGTTGTACACCTTACCTGTCTGTCCAGGCAACCAAAAGGGAATGAGGGACTTGACAGGAGTAGATTTGCTGTCATTTTTTCCCAGAATATCTTCAGAACCACAAGATATTACAAAAATGATGGGGCCAATGCACAGGAAGATCTTGAGCTGATGATGTCATCTTTAAATAGCAATGCAGGAAACACAATGGTTTCAACATTTAAATTTTAACTAGATTAGAGCTGGAGATCCCATCTCTCCTTCCCCAGCACAGAGAGATCCTTTGCACAAAGCCTGGGTGTGGGGGTGACAGGGTGAACACACTGCCCAGATGATGGAGTTTTCCTTTCCTTCCAGTGAAAACACATGCAATGGGTACTCATCAATATTCCAGTCAACTGATTCCAAGTCCAACAAAGTGCCTGCAAACTCTCTGTAGAATTAGTCTATCCCTGGACTCCAAGCAAGAAGTACCTTTAGCTCTGTCTTCAAGGATGAAAGCCACTCCACATGGTTTTGGTGGAGAAACAGGAATTCCCCCCCACAGCAGTGCCAGGCTCTCCAACAAGTAATAAAGTGAATTCCCATTCCCACAGAACACCCAGCAGAGCAAAGGAAGCTTTTTTTCCCCCTCAGCCAGGTTTTAGGTCACAATGCAGAACCTTCTGACTAAATGACAGTTGGGTAAGCACCACAGCTGAAAAAAAAACCCCAATAAAATCCCTACANTTCAGCTACATTCTTGCCCTGCATGAGGAAACAGGGCTGATTTGCTTATGCACACACAGCTTCTGGCTCTGCTGAGTCCACACTGCAGCAAACTGGTCTAAGCCCCATCTGCTGTTCCAACCCTTCACACCTGACCTGATGCTGCTCTCTGGAATGGCAGCTCTCCAACACAGAGCTCTCCTGCAGCTCTAGCCACCTACAAAGTCCATGAATTTTCCAAGAAAGGCTGGGGCAAAGAGTGTAACAAAAAAGAAGAGAAAAATCAAAGTATCAGCAGGAGCTGAGCATGTTGCCAAACCAAGGTAGAGCTACATTTGACCACTGGCTGATACAGGACCATGATTCCTCCTAAACAACATCTGAAGTCACTAAATTAGTGTAAAAAAGCATTTTGCTGACATAGGTTGTTTTCTGGGAAGAAAGCTTGCTCTGAACTTTACTAAGCAAAGGTGCTTTTGTGTTGGGGAGCTGTATTCACCTTATGAATGTCACTGGGAGCAAAGCTCCCTCGTGCAGATTTAGCAAAAAAAACTCAGCAAATTGTGGCTCTTCAGGGAACAAACAGCACGTGAGCTCCCTGGATCCACCAGGGGAAACAGGACACATCAAGTGTCCTCTTCAGACAGGGTGTTTTCACTCTACAAAGCAAGAACATTGGGGGAGGCAGGGGGAACAAGAAGCCAATCCTTCAACTAAGGCCCCAGCAGTGTAGAAAACAGTACATTGGACACCATCCTATTACAAACATCTCCTTTTCTGCCCAAAGATGTGCAAGGGCACTGCTGTCTTGGTTGCAAATGCATCACTTCAGTCCCACTCACCCCAGACTCTGGAAGTTAGAGAAATGCAGTCCAAAGCATTGCAGCTTTTGATATGTCACCCATTTACCCAACCACATGGATCCACTGCTATGGTCAGTGTTGAAACACATGATCCAAACTGCCATCTGTAACATTTTACTGCTGGACATAAATAATGACAAGGCACAGAACAGCAACCAGTCCAAGAGCTTGTAGGCCAAGGAACCAGAGCATAACCCAGAAGAATATGATGATGACAGGTTCTACTATTCTTTCTCCAAAGTACATCCTTGTGAAGCCAATTCTGAGAAGGCTTTTGTTCAGTTCTCCAAAGAGAGTCCCCAGCTTTTTATAGTCATCTATGACAGGTTCTGCAGCATGGTTTCTTTGTTCTTGCTGGACCTGTGGACAGAAGAGAAAATTAGGAAATAGGTTGTAAAATCCCTTTTTATTGCCCTGACTCTGAACAAGTCTCAGCTGTTGCTTTGTGAGTGTGTAAAAATAAGATACAAGTGCAATACCTCAGTGGGGAAACTGGATGTGTTATGTAGCTTGTGGCTTCAGGACACTAAGGATGATACTTGTCCAAACTTGGGGACACCTGATGTGACACTACAAGCATATGACAGCCTGTCTCCCTTCCAGATGCCACTCTAGAGGGGTGGTAGTTTCCACTCTCCTGTAGGTTGTACACCTTACCTGTCTGTCCAGGCAACCAAAAGGGAATGAGGGACTTGACAGGAGTAGATTTGCTGTCATTTTTTCCCAGAATATCTTCAGAACCACAAGATATTACAAAAATGATGGGGCCAATGCACAGGAAGATCTTGAGCTGATGATGTCATCTTTAAATAGCAATGCAGGAAACACAATGGTTTCAACATTTAAATTTTAACTAGATTAGAGCTGGAGATCCCATCTCTCCTTCCCCAGCACAGAGAGATCCTTTGCACAAAGCCTGGGTGTGGGGGTGACAGGGTGAACACACTGCCCAGATGATGGAGTTTTCCTTTCCTTCCAGTGAAAACACATGCAATGGGTACTCATCAATATTCCAGTCAACTGATTCCAAGTCCAACAAAGTGCCTGCAAACTCTCTGTAGAATTAGTCTATCCCTGGACTCCAAGCAAGAAGTACCTTTAGCTCTGTCTTCAAGGATGAAAGCCACTCCACATGGTTTTGGTGGAGAAACAGGAATTCCCCCCCACAGCAGTGCCAGGCTCTCCAACAAGTAATAAAGTGAATTCCCATTCCCACAGAACACCCAGCAGAGCAAAGGAAACTTTTTTTCCCCCTCAGCCAGGTTTTAGGTCACAATGCAGAACCTTCTGACTAAATGACAGTTGGGTAAGCACCACAGCTGAAAAAAAAACCCCAATAAAATCCCTACAGTCCCTCAGCTGCCTGTGCTTGGGGATTTTTTTTAAATTGATTATCTATAAGGATTTTGGTTTAAGCTTCTGTACTGATTCCCAGCAAGGAAGGGATGCAGGAAGCTTAAATAGCCACCATCCTGGGAGGTATTAAAATGACATGTAGAAAAAAACCTAAATCACTTCTTTTCCTCTGGGTTCTAACCAGTGCTCAGCAACATCCTGGGAGCCTCTGCACAGAGCAAGATGAGCTCCAGCTCAGCAGGCCAGCTTAGCATGATGAAACTGATTTTTTTTGGATAAAAAACTAATTTTTTTTGACTTCTGGATAAAACCATGTGTACAATGAGAACATCTCTCCTGTATGAGGCAGCTGCAAGACACAAGATTTCCCTAGCAGCCCCATTCTGCTTCAATAAGCTAACAGCAAGAAGTCACACACAGTCCTCTTAAGCAGGTTACAGAGTAAATCCCACCTCACTTAGGCTGTCCAGGGCTTGTGTTTTATTTCTTTCTTTAACCAAGCCTTTCCTCTCACCCTCTCCTCACACAAGGGTAGGGTCATGAATTCCTTAAGTGATTATGCAAAGCCAAGTTTCCAGGCAGGGCAACTGACAAGAGCCCACCTAATTACAAAACAAACTTGGAGTTGTTTTCCCAAATACTTCCAAGAGTTTACCAAACCTTTCAGAAGGACCATGGGAATTCTCAAGATTTCAAAGCCTGCTGCTGTTAATTCAGGCTGAACATGTCTTGCTTCAGGCAAAATAAAGGAGTGAAGCTGAAAGCATGATCACCCATGAACCAGAGATGGCATGTTCTGCTTTACTGCTGCTGAAGTTCCCACATGCTGGACAATTCTGTGCCTTCAGAGGTGCAGCCAAAACAGAACTATTAGACACTTTCAATGTTAAAATGCTCCAGATTGCTCCAGAATATTCAATAAACTTCAACATTGAAGCTAGAAGTTCTCTTCAGGGCACTAGGTCCCACTGATGTGCCAGTAGCTCTCAAACCACATCCTTGGAACCAAACACTTTTCCCCCCTCAAAAAAAAAAAAAAAAGTACTTTTGTAAATGTTTTTAGAGATCAGCTGTCTTCAGCAATACAGTTCCCAGCTGACTCTTCATTTCCATGGGACTATTTTCATACTAAATCTTGCTGAATCAGCCTGCAGCTCAACAGGCACTGCTGGAACAGGGGAGCACACAGCAAGGGCAATGCACCCGTGGACCCATCTAAGCAGCCCTCCTCCAGATTAAAGAACTTTTTCCTCATGTCTAACCTAAATCTCCCCTTTTCTAGATTAAAACCTTTACCCCTTGTCACTACAGGTTGAGTTGCTACTTACTGGGAGAGAAGGGTGGAGTCAGCACTGACCTCTTCACAGTAACTTAAGGCTGCACCTCCTAAATTGGATGTAGCCAGTTGAAGGTCTATTCCCTTTTTCCCTCAGCTCAGGGATGTTCAGAGGAGTGGTTTGCTTGGGGATTTTTTTTTGCATGTGTGGGCAAAACAACCAACTGACTTGAGTAAGATAATTGGATGAAGTTCAAAAGCCTTCCTTCTGTGGGAGGAGGGAGGGGATGAACATAAGGGACCTGCTATGCCTCAGAATGTTCTGTTAAAAACATACACCTCAGAATGTTTTGTTAAAAAAAAAGAATTTTAAAGGTTAAATCCATTAAACTACTCTGAAGGTACAAGATCTTTCAAAACAAATCAAGTAACAGCTCTCTTCCTATTTTTCATTACTAATGAAGTTCTTCTGTTGCCCAGGCAACTAGAAAAATTCTCACCCCACCCAACAACAGCACCAGGCTGAGGACAAGTCTCTCACTTTCTCTTTTCTTACATCAGCTGCCCAAAAGGTCATTAGACAAATGTGAACTTCAGCAGTGGAGAAGTCCAAAGGACTGAGAAAATGACTGCTCCCCATGTGATTTTACTGTTGAAAAGATGCTGCTGGGCAAAGAGACAGTAGAAAAAAAGATACCTACAAAGTTCATCCTCAACACAGAAAAGCAGCACCATCTCCAAATCCTTGGTAACTTGCACACTTGGCCACAGTTGCAACAGAAAGAAAATGAGCTGCTGTATTTCAGAGAATTATTTCCACATTAGCTAGAAACCTCTTTTGAGTTTAGCAGCAAACACATGTTTAATGATATCTAAATGAGCCATAAAAACAAGTGTAATAAACACAAGGGTATCACATGTACATCACCACCCCCACATTTTCCTTCTTTTTTTTTTCCTCTTGTAAAAAGTTTCTTCTGTAGTATTTGACTGCTCACTATCCTATTTTACTCCAGTCACAGTTATTTTTACTCCAGGGAACAGGTGGTGTGTCTGACAGCTGAAGCCTGTAGATACTTCAATGTCAGAAAAGCCACTGAGATGTGATTTCAGGAACATGCTTAATGAGAACTATTCCTACCTTTTAGAGCATGAATGTTCAGAAGACAGCACCTCACAAATTCTTCTCTTGTTAGAGGGTACAAACTAGAACTGAAACTACTTTGAGCTCAATCTTAACTGAAAACTGTCAGAAAGTGAGCAGATGACAGAAACCAGGATGGAAGAAACCACAAGTTCTCTCCCCTTCAAATTAAGAGGCCAACTTCTGTGGGGTGCAGATGGAGATATGGGGCAGGCCCCAGCCCACACACAGCTCCAGACACCAGATGGCTCAGTAGCCAGCAGCATAAGATCTGGAGGAGTGAATGACCCAACCTCACTGGTGCTCAACCAGCTGACCAGCCTGGTGCTTGGCCATGGACAGGTTTTGGAGACTCACCAGGCTGTGGCCTCCTCTTCCTCCAAACCCCCTCCTTGCCCCACTGCAGGGCAGCAGCACAAACCCCAGGCGTGGGCTTTCTGCCTCCCCACACAGAATCACAGAACATTAGGGGTTGGAAGGGAGCTCTGGAGATGATGGAGTCCAACCCCCTGCCAGAGCAGCCCACACAGGAACAGATCCAGGTGGGGTTGGAAAGTCTCCAGAGCAGGAGACTCCACAGCCTCCCTGGGCAGCCTGGGCCAGGCTCTGGCACCCTTACAGGGAAGAAGTTTCTCCTCCTGTTGAGATGGAACCTCCCATGTTCCAGCTGCACCCATTGTCCCTTGTCCTGGCACTGGATGTCACCGAGCACAGTCTGGCTCCACCCTCCTGACATTCACCCTTCAGATATTTATAAACATTAATGAGGTCACCCCTCAGTCTCCTCTTCTCCAAGCTGAGGACACCCAGCTCCCTCAGCCTCTCCTCAGCAAGGGGATGCTCCACTCCAGACAGTTCATGGGAATTCAGTAATTTCTGTGTCTCCTCTTCAGAGCACAGAGACAGACCTTGAGAAAAGGGAAAGCATCACAAGTTCCAGCTCGTTTGCTTCACTCTGTAACCAGGCTGGAGTTCCCCAGCATGTCACTGAGCAGGTTCCAGGTACTTACACTGAAAGAACCACTCACAAGCAAGCAGAAATTTCCACCAGTAAAGTAAGTTGCTCACATAACCTCCTCCTCCTCGGATGCAAAGGAGACACTTTGGTTACTAGTGACTCCTGGCACATGTCCAGGATGTCACCCTGCTTTCTCATACTTAAAAATCCTCTTATGTCTAATTAAAAAGTGACATTTGTCCAGTGAAGGCAATTTTTTTTTTAATGTTTCTGATTATCTTCTTTTTCTATTAGAGCAGGAAGAGAAGAGTATCCCCCTGTTTCCTTTGCTAGTGTGAAACTAACCACTGGTATTTGACCTTGTAAATGTAAGCAGTGAGCTCTTGATACTCAGCCAACAGACTATTCAGACAACAAAATTAATTTCAACTGTCTGCAGAAAAAAAAAATACACCCCAGTTCATTTCTCTAGGCTAATTTTATCTGATAGTTAAATATGAAAAGATTAATAGATTAGAAAATGAGGAAAAAACCCAAACGTATCTCAATTCCAGATGAAAAACAAGACTGAGAAAATCTAAGTTTAACTTTGGGGGGGAAAAAAAAGCAAAATGCCAAGAGAACTAAAAATACTTAATCCCAGAAGTACAACAGCTACCAATGAAAGTGACATAGTGAGAGGGAGGTTAAATAAAAAAATTGCAAAACAAAGATGAGTTACTGTGAATTTCAGGGTGAGAATCTACACTCCAATTTACAAACCAGAAACAAGATGTTTCTATAGAAACAATCTACAACAGAAGAAAAGCAACTGCACCAGATTCCCTTTAGTCAGCTCCTCTGGCAACTCAAAGTTTAGGATCAACAGTTGCTGGAACCAAGTGCAAAATACCAGGAGTGGTTTCTGTGTTCAGGAGATGAAAAGGCTTTTCCAGATAGGGAACTTCTGTGGGTGCAGAGCAGAGCAGCAACAGAGGCTTCCCTTGAAAACTGTGTGTGAATCACCTCATTTGGGGAGTAAATTTCCCCAGTAGCTCAGCACCAGATGATAGTGTCAGAGACAAGAAGCCAGCACCAGAGGGTCCAAGTTGCCTTGACTTGAAGCTCTTCACACTCCTGGAGCTTGATCCCACCCATGCTGCACGAGCCTAGCTCCAAAGTCATTTCTAATCCACCCTTTCCTTACACTTGCAATGCTCCATTCCCACAGGACTCTGTTGATCTGGATTCCCCCACTGTGGGATGCTCTTGATGTACTGGAAAGCAGCAGCTGGTAATTCTGCCTCTCCAGGAGAAATTTCTAGTTGCTTCTATCTCCAGAATACTGTTTTCTTGAAGAAAATGAGATCTTCACGTGCTCTTCCACGCTGGGCTATCCATTGTAGGTGCTCCTGGGATGTATGAAGGGTTGGGGTTTTTTTTGTGTGTTTTACTTCAAATGCTGTCAAGCCTCAGAAAAATCCACTAATGCCTTTTAGAAAGTTATTATCATGTATGATTTTGCAGCTATGAACCTCTGCAGCAGAGTTAAATTATTTTACAGCTGGAACAAATCTGGGATTAAGCCTTCCTATCAGGTATTACTATTTTGGGTTCAGAAATAAATCCCAACAATTGCAAGCAGGAGAAACCTACAATTTGCAGATTATCTCAGCGTGGAATAAATTAGAAAGAGGCTTCCAGCCTTAGGCACCACAGTTTCCACAGGTGAAAATTTACAAGTTTTGTTTCTGCTCATTCTTTCCATGCTGGAGAAACTCAAGTGATACTGGTAATGTCTTCAAGTTCAGGACTTGATCTTAAGACACCCACAACTCCAACACAATTCTCATGGGAAACACCCAAACCCTTTTGTAATTGCTGCTCTAAATCTGAGCCCTTCTATTAGAAGACAAAACACTTCCAGGGATAAAACACTGTTCCAAATAATCATAAAACACCCCAAAGGGTTACAAACTGGGGTTAATGAGAAGGTGATTGGCTCAGCTAATTTATCTACTCGCAAACACACGTGTTGTGCATTAACTCAGCACTCAAACATCACCTGGGAGATGTTTAAGCTGGTTTCAGCTTGGCTGTCAGGGAGCACTTTGGATTCTGCAAACCAGGGTGAGCTGGAGATCCTGGGCTCACTGAATCAACCAGCAATTTTGTCCCTGCCTTCAACTTACATCACAAGAGAGCAAATTTGCTGCTGCCCAGACAATCTGCAGCACAGGAGTGTCATGGTGCCACCACAGCTCTCAGGAACTCTGCTGTGATACAGCTTTGGCTTCCAAGTCCCTACAGACTGTCTCCTCACTAACATCACCTCATGCCCTGCTGTACCCCAGGATTTCTGCCTCCTCTTTTATCATCACACACTCACATGTGTTTCACCTTTCTATTTGCTGTGGTGTTGATGAGATTCAGCCTGTAGCACTGGGACAGTGGCTAACCTGATTTAGAAAGTGGCTTAGGGAAGATCTGAGGTCTGGTGATGCTGAAAATACAGGACAACTTGTGTGTCTAACCAGTTAGCTACCAACAGCTGGGAAAAATCTTCTAGGTCCCTTCCAACCCCTGCCATTCTGTGAGTCTGTGTGACTTCCTAGTGCTCCAAAGACTAAAGCAAATATAACTATTGTCACCTATGCATTCAAACCTACAAAGGACATTAATCAGATCATCATCCAGTTCAGCTTTTCAGTCTAATCACCCAAGCAGGTAATTCTACAGTTTACTGCAATAATTAATCCCAAGGGCTGTGTGTAACATTTAGTAGCACAACCTTCTCCTTTTAAAAAGGAGTCAGTAATTTCATTAAGCATGTCCTTGATGACATAATAATCACCTTCAATAGAAAATTAAAGCTGGGGTGTTGGGCATTAAGTAAATATATGTATTTCCTACAGAGTATTTGTTTTTAGAATCATTAAAGGGTGAATATATTATGATTTAGGTCCTGCTCATCAGGATTGTTCTTTTAGAACATATGACAAAACATGACTAGGTATGATCTTACACAAACTGCATTTCTTTTGGATGAAGTAGAGCAAAACTAAATCACACCCAAGTTACCAGCCACCCAAAAAACCTCTCAAAAAAAAACCCCAAAGGATTTGCTCCCACATGGGCTTTGCTTTACACCAGCTGAGAGAAGCAAAAATTCACCCCATCACCAAAGTAGCTTTTGACCCATTTCTTCCACATCACACCCAACACCAAGGTGGTGCCCACGTTCATGCTCTCAGGAGAGAACATGAAGCAGGAAAGCAGAGGCTGAGGAGCAGGGGTTGTGTGAACAGTGCAAACACCCTGAGCAAACACAGCAACAACAACGCTGCTGCTGCTGCTGCTGCTTCCACGAGGGACTCAGGGTCAGATCCCACCTGGGAACAGGATCCCTGCCTGCTGGAAACACAGCGTTCAGCCACAGCCCCTCTGCAGGGGCAGAAAAGGCAGCAGGAACTGTTTTGAGGGAAATCTAGGCGTGTTCACGACAGCAAACAAGTGACAGCCTGTGACTAGGCTTGTTGACACAAAAGCCCCTCCAAATCCAGCTGCTTGCCCATGCTTCTCTTGGAGAGAATCTGGGATTTTGCTGCCACAGTTCACAGCAAGTGTGTAAACTCCTCACCTAGTCTTCCCTACCCATAACAATTAAATACTCCTATTTATCAAATTATGATTATTTTTACTGTTACTTTATATAATATTCACATTCTCTATACATGATTTCAAAATCTAGTTTATTATTTGTCCAACTGCTGTCACTTTGGCACGGATAATAAAACACTCCACACTGACAGTAAAATATTTCCAGTAAACAGGAAGTGTTTTCCCACTCTTCCTTATGGCCTATTTCACATTCCTGCTTTGTAATCTGAACATTACACCCCAACTTGGCAGAAAAGGCCAGGAAAAAAAAGGGGGAAGAGTTTCTCAACCCAAGCAGCACCTTGACT
Organism: Ceyx cyanopectus; assembly: GCA_013401355.1. Taxonomy (NCBI): domain Eukaryota; kingdom Metazoa; phylum Chordata; class Aves; order Coraciiformes; family Alcedinidae; genus Ceyx; species Ceyx cyanopectus. The sequence continues at coordinate 168,382 of VYZU01041809.1, forward strand.
AACTTGACTTTAAACTGTGTTTAGCAGCCACTAAAGCAGTTCTGCAGCACACACCTGATCCCAAGCAGGGAGCTCCCTCCTTAGCCAAGAGTCACAACCAGTTTGTAAGGAGATGATCCCAGTCAGCTGCTCCTGTTTTCAGAGAAGGCAGCAGTCACAACCAGTATTTCTGACTCTCCTCCCGTGCTATTCTGCAGAAGGGTCACTGGAGAGGGGAACTGCTGTGCCTTAGAGCATCCAGCTTTACCCTACATTCAGGCGTGTGCCCTGCTCTGTCCCATTTTTCCAAAGAGCCAAAGAAAATGCACTGACTGATGTAAATGGTGACCCAGAGACTTCTCACTTTCAGAAGTGTCCCACTTTCCACCCGTATCGGCAGGCAGGTGCTTCCAGACAATCACAAAGCTGTGGGTTAGCTGGGAAAGGGCTCATTCGGGCTTTCGTGCAGCCACGACTCTCTGACAAGAGCTGTCAACAGAAATGATGAGCAAATTAAACACACAAGCGCCTGGAAATTCCTGCAGGATGCACTCCAGCAGCCCTGGGCAATCACCAGGGCATCGCTCTTACTTAACCGCTCCGAGCATTCAGAGCCGGTCAGTACATTTCAAGCAGCGAAGATGAAATGGGTTGTGTTCTTTTTTTCTTTAACTGAAACATCAATAAAGGTGCATTAAGAACGCTGCCTTTGTCTGAGCAGCGGGACAACGCTGTCTACAAAACAAAGAGTGCGTGGCAAGCCGTTTCACAATTAACAATAGGGAACCGTGCACGGCTCCTTTCATTTCCCAAGCGAAAAGCCACTTCCATCCACCCTGCCAGAAAAGCGTGTACACCCAAGAAAGCAGACAAGCCAACAAACGAGCTTGGATTCTTTTTTTTTTCCCCCCTCCAATGCCATTCCATCCAATTTCCTAAGCAAAGAGACTCAAAGCTTCAACTAAGCGTGAAGTCTTGGACAGACCGAGAGCTGAACTACTGGGGAATTCCGGGGGATGGCGAGAGCACCCCAATTACTTGCGGCCAGACGCTCGCACGTGGATGCCGTGCAGGGGCCACCCTCGTACGGCTGCTCCCATCCTTTCCCACGCGGACTAAGCGCCTCGGAAGGCGGAACGGGGTGGGGTGGGGACGGAGCGGGCCGGTACCGCGGGGAGGATGGTTAGAGACGGAGGCGGGGGGTCGACAGTCGGGCAGGCAGCGCAGCTCGGTTGGGGTTGCATAAGCCCCGCCGCAATGGAACGACTCCCGACACGGAAGATAAATCCAAACGCGTTTACGGTTTTCTCTCGACAGCGGGGGCAGCTCCTACCCCACGCCGGGGGCACCCCCCCGCAAAACCGCGGCCCTACCCTCCCTAGACCCGTCGTCACCCACCTGCTCCTCCGGGTGTCTCCGGTGCGGGGCGAGCGCCGTCTCCGCTTCCCTCTCCCCGAGAGGCGGTGGCGGGAGCAGCTCCGCCGCCGAGCCCATGGCTGCTCCGCGCCGCTCCGAGCACCAAGCCCCCCGCCGCTACCGCCTGGCGGGGCGGGGATCGCGGGCGTCACGGGGTCCGAGGGAGCGGCGGGAGGGCGGGGAGCGAAGAGGCGGCCCCTTGGCAGCGGCCCCGCGGCGGGGGGAGGCCGGGGAAAGGGAGAGACCTGCGGCTGGGGCCCGCCCTCAGCGAGAGGCGGTGAGGCGGGAAACTGCTTGTTGCTAATTAAATCCAACCCCCCCCCCCCCCCCCCAACGATAACAAAACAACCCGAACCAGCAGCCAGCGTCTCCCAACAACCCCGTTTCCCATGGTTTTTGGCACGAGGCAATGGCAGCGGTTACGCGTTAATTTTCGCACCACTCCCCGAGGGTGGGTGTGGTGTCCCTGGGGAGGGACACTGCCCGGCTGGCAGCACCTGATGTGCCACCCCCTCACCTCGCCCTGCTGAAACTGTCTGAAGCTGGACCGGTTTTCTTTAAAACGAGCGTATGAAGCACACGAGGATCAGGGAATGCAACAGCAAACCCTCAGGATAAGGATTTAGTGCCCAGCAATGCGCTCGGGAGGGTGCTAGGGATGGGGACGTTAAGGAAGAGGTGCCACAGCACAGGAGTGTGCCCAGCTCCTGGAGGAGCATCTCTGTGTCTCTGTGGACAGAGGATGCCAGCCCTCCAGCCCTCACCTGCACTCCACTATCAGGAACAGTGTGGGCAGCAGGAGCAGGGAGGTGATTGTACCCCTGTACTCAGCACTGGGGAGGCCTCATCTTGAGCACTGTGTCCAGGTTTGGGCCCCTCACTACAAGAAGTATGTTGAGGTACTGGAATGGGCTCAGAGAAGAGCAATGAAGCTGGTGAAGGGTCTGGAGAATTTCTCCTATGAGGAAAGGCTGAGGGAGCTGGGATTGTTTAGTCTGGTGAAGAGGAGGCTCAGGGGGGACCTTATTGCTCTCTACAGCTACCTGAAGGGAGGTTGTAGGGAGGTGGGGGTTGACCTCTTCTCCCAAGTTAAACATCACAGGATGAGGGGCAATGGCTTCAAGTTGCGACAAGGGAAATTTAAATTGGATATCAGGAAAAATTTCTTTCCAGAGAGGGTGGTTAGGCATTGGAATGGGCTGCCCAGGGAGGTGGTGGAGTCCCCATCCCTGGAAGTGTTTAAAAACCATGTGGATGTGGTGCTGGGGGATATGGTTTAGGGATCCTGGCTGTGCAGGGTGAACAGTTGGACTTGATGATCTTAAAGGTCCCTTCCAACCAAATGATTCTATGATTCCTTACCAGTGCTGCGTGCCCCAGTACCACCCAGCATGGACTGGGTGTGACGTATGGCTGGGTTTGGGCGTGTGGCATTCCCAAGGTGTGGTGGCACCCACATGTTGTGTCTGTTCTCCTCATCCAGGAGCCAGCTCGTGCATTAATCGTGGCAGGTCTGCTTGGCTCAGTTTTGTTTCCATGGGCAATGACACAGGAGGTGGTAACAGGCTACCTGACAGCAGGATTCTGTGGAAAGAAGACATACAGATGAATTTTGTATGGCTTAGTGGTGGTTGGGTGTGCATCCCACTGTTACTTGGAGGAACTCTATTTATGAGGAGCAGCTGAGGGAGACCTTCTGGCTCTCTACACCTACCTCAAAGTCACAACTGCAAGGACAAGAGGAAACAGCCTCAATCTCTGCCAAGGGAGGTTGAGGTTGGACATGAGGAAAAACTTCTCTACCAAAGGATAATCAGAGACTGGCACAGGCTGCCCAGGGAAGTGGTTGAGCTGCCATCCCTGGATGTATTTAAAGCCATCAAGATGTGGTGCTCAAGGACATGGTGGAGTAGAGGCCCTGGTAGAGTTAGATAATAGTTGGACTTGATGATCTGAAAGGTCTTTTCCAACCACAGCAATTTTGTATGATTCTGTTTTCTACTTTTCCTGTTGTTACTGTTGGGCAATGAGCAGCAATAGATGTAGCAAACTAGAACCATCACAAAGAAACACCCAGTGTCCTGTGATGTCCACTGGACCACCCCTTTGGGCTCCAAGCAAGTATTCTGTAAAAACATGGCACAGAGCACAAAGCACAGCAACTGTCACACCCCTGTTTGGCTGCAGGTGCTGAGGGCCAGCACAGGGACAGGGACCTTGTGGAAGGAGCTTTATGTGCTCTGAGCACTGGTGCCTGGGTCTGTGAATGGAGCTGAGCTGCTCAAAATACACTCAATGACTGACATTTCAGCTTTGTCTTACTGAATTCAGGATGCCTTACAAATATTCACAAGCTTGTGGTAGCTTCACAAGGGCCTAATCAAATAAGCTGAAGGTCACCAAAAGAGATTTCCACAATTCAGGAACTTTTCTTTTGAGATCACTGAGTGATGTTTCCACTCTCCAAGCCCTCTGGATACGGCTGACCTTCTGCTGATGTTGCCTTCTCCCATTATCAGTAATCTCAGGAAATGCCAGGATAAATGCCAACACGACTTAATGATAGGCAGAAAAGCCAAGTGCTCAAAGGAATTGCAGGGATGCAAGTTAAAGGGCAGATTCTGCCGAAGAATTGTTTCTCATGGGGCAAATTGTGGTCAAACTGTAATATGTTTACAAGCCAAGTATCTCCCAGGGTGTAAAGAGAGGTCCTCTTGCACCACGCTGTCATCTGGGAGTCACTGAGTTGGAATCTCATGGTAAGAACCTGTAATGCAAGGGCTTTCTGCAAAGCAGGTGCTTGCAGGAGGAGGAGGAGGAGGAGGAGGAGGGGGACTAGAGGCTGCAGCTTCACTCTGAGCTGGGCCAGACTGGGAGCACTGGCCTTTCTGAAACAGCTAGAGATAGAGAGGCTGGAACTGGCATTGGGCTAAAGTCAGTCCTTGTACAGAAGATGGTTCAACAGATACACGACTGTGTGCCTGTTGGGCACCAAACTGGGCTTTGGGGTTACTCTCAACACCAAACTTAGGCTTTGGGGGGACTCTAAGTCAGGGACAAGGTGCAATGGATGTGCTGAGTCCTCACCTGCTTGTTACCTGCCATTTCCTACTAGGGGCAATTCATCTGCCTTCCTCTAATGAGTATGTGCTTAAGGACCTCAGAAAGAAAGAGAAAAAAAAGAAGACTTTGTGTTTTTTTTCTCTCTTAATAGGCATCTAACAGATGGAACTGACTTCAGCATGAGATTCACTCAGATTACCAAGTGTGCAGTTTAATTCCAGATCTTTCCAAACTCTGGAGTTCATCTAAATATTAAAAGGCTTGGAAAAAAACAGAGGTTCTTTAAAGCTCTGGTAATGGAAACTTCTGTCGGAACTGGGAGGAGGTCAATGTGGTTTTATACAGTATAATGGATTTACTGATGAATGGAACATTTCACACTCTCTGATGGGTTTTATCTGCTTTATATTCTAGATGTTAATATAAGTCAATTCTCTAAACCATCAGACAATTTGTCCAGTATGACCATGCAGCTTATGCTGGTCACTGGAGCTCTTACATGGATTTTTGAAGTAAAGCTGTTAAATTCTGTCATTTCCTTAGATCCTTCTAGCATATTAAGAAATACAAGAAAAGGCTTTTCCAACACTGGGTACAAAGTGAATGGGGAGAAATTGGAATTCAAGACATGAAAATATATTAGAGTATACCGAATAAAAATGAAATGGAACAATTAATTTGGTTACTTTTTCTACCCTGCCTAATGACAAAAGGACATTGAAGATCAGCCCCCATTGTTGATGTGTATCTCATGCAATCTCATTTAATGGCCAAAGCAAAATATACAGTGGCTCAGAAAGAGAGAAACAAAGCAGTCATGGAGAAGTTCTATTACAAAAGGTCACCTGGAGCACTTCTGGGCATTGGAGGGAAGTTTTCTGCAGTATCTTTCTAATTGATTCACTAGTCTCATTTTTTCCCCCCCTTTTTTAAGTGTCTCAAGTGAATTCTGCCACTTCCCTTGGATATTATTTCACAACATTAAAAAATCTGACAAAAGGATTTTCCCCTTTTGATTTCATTCTATTATTAGGTTAGGTTAATTTAACCTCCTTGATGAAAGCCTAGTTTTCTGCACAGCCTGCTTGCATGATCAATATTTACCTCTAACCCTATAAAGATTCGTAGGTTTGCAAAACAACCTTCATTTTGCTTACGTCAACTGTTCTGATCTTCCTTTATTTATGACCTTTCTTCTTGGCCACCATTTGAGAAAAGAGTTTTGATTTTTTCTTTCTTCCCATGAGCCTTTCATAAGCATTTACTCCACTGCAGTGTAAGCTCAAAGCAGGCAAAAAAAAAAAGCTTTGAAAATGTGTAGGTTGTCCAAATTCACAGCAGTGTATTTCTTTCTTGCTGCAGGACAAGTGCTGCCACTCACAAAGCTCCTGTTGCAGATTTCCACACTAATTTAATTTTCTCTTTTGCCATCTCTGGTTTTTCAGTAGAAAAATAAGAACCTTTTGTGTTTACATGAAAATAATGCCTTTTTTTTTTTTTTTTTCATTTTGAGGCTATGGGCACTTTAACAAGTATGGGCTTGTAATATACAGTTTATTAGGCTAAAATAAACCCCAAGCTTATCTTCACTTTGCACCCTGACCTGCCATTTGTCCGAGTGCAAATAAGGACAGCCTGGAATAATAGTGCACAGGGGTTTGTGTGTGTGTTAAATCTCACATGGACAAGAGAATTGTGGCTTTTAAGTGATTCTGAGTATATAAAACTTGAGAGAGGACAAAGGGGATGAGTGATAGATTGCAGCAGAAAAGGTCTTTTTGTTAAAACTGGGAACAATAACTCCTGACTAAAAAAATCCTGAGCATCCAGGCAAGCAAAAGGTGTCACAACAAGCTCCAAGAAATAGCCAGGAATTTATATGAGCACGGGGTAGAGAGAATAAAATGAAGGAGGCTTCCTGGCACCCCAGAGCAGGCAGATGAAGGGACATGGGGAGAAAGTCTGACACAACCCTCACACAATCCATGGCTTGTTTGCAGTCTGGTTGAGGCTGGTATTTTTTTGCCTGCAGAAGAATATTTTAATATTTTATTTTCTGACAATAGCAGCCTGTGAGAAAGCTCTGTGTGTGTGTGTGTGTGTAAGACTCAAGCTAGGCTGGAGGAGGCAGGGCCATGCTTGGTGATGACTTCAGTTGATGTGGCCCCAGTTTCATTTTCTGTAATTAATGTCACGTAACTACAAATCTAATAAAGTTCATCCAAGTGACTCATTAAAGACTCAGAAAGGCCTAAGTGATCTGTTTTAAACTGAAATGAGGTTGTTTTTTTTCTAAGCCTAGTTATTTGAAGCTCTCATGCTCTTGTGCTTCAGGGCAGGGAGTTGTAAATTAGGATCTTTATCCTGCACTAATTTAAAGTTTTCTGTCAAATTCTGTGAATAATTCATATTGGAAATGTATCTGATTAATTCTATGCCTCTTCTTTGCTAATTGTCTCCAGGCAAAGCAAGTTTTCCTCAATTATGTTTGTTATTAAAAAATATTTTTTAAGGTGTTTCCTTTAACTAAAGTTCTGGGGCTGCAGCTCATCCATGGAGAAATCTCTGTGAATAGCTGACAGATGTCCTGTGAAGCAGGAAGGCAGAGCAGGGAATGTTTTCCTCACTGGGTCCTCTTGTTTTCTGAGCACCCAAGTCCCTCAGGTGGGGACTCAGAGTGTTCCCAGGAGGCATTTACAAGCCATGGTGCTGAGGGACATGTTTTAGTGGTGGGCTTGGCAGTGCTGGCTTAACAGTTGGACTTGATGGTCTCAAAGATCTCTTCCAAACAAAATGATTCTGTGCCACCTATGGGTGCAGATAATGCCACACTGGCATTTTTATATGTAGCCTGTGATAATTCCAGGAGCACCTACTTGTACATCTGAGCACCTAAATAAACTGAATCTGGTTCCAAGTCCTAGAAACCATCATCCCTTGACACTGTCCTGTTGTTTCTTTCAGCCCTACTCTTCAAGGTGAGTGACCCAGCCACTTCCTTAGGGCCAAATGAGTCACTTCTTGGACAAGAAGAAATGATTACAGATGAAGTCTTTAATAATTTAAACTACAGAGAGTGCTAAAATCTCCAAATTCTCTGCTGGATTGAAAAAGCAATAGAAAGCAAAGCAGCAGAGCCCTGTTGTGATGACAGGGTGTGCTTTAACTAAATGGCAAGACTTAATTAACTCTGCCCCAGCCTGGGTTCAGAGTAAACTAAAGCCTACTATATGATTAACTCCTCTGTGCTTTAGGAAAAGAAAGGGAGACTGCAAATGGAAGCATCTGGTGCCTTGTAGAATTTAATTAAAGAAGTGCAAAGAAGCTACTATTGCTACTGCAATTTCTCCTTGGGGCAACAGAAGACAAACATGGTAAACGTGAAAGGAGAAACTTGGAAATATGAAGGAAACCCTCCCCCCCCAAACAAATCCCAAATAATTGAGTTTTTCATAGCTGTCAAGCCTTCTGTTCCTCATCTCCTCAGCAAATTTGTTTAACTATTACCTATTAAGATAGTAAGGATACTGAATGAATTCTGTATTGGAATGCCTACCATTTTTTTTTTTAAACTTTATTTTTTTTTCCTTATGAATCAGCATTGGAGAGGTAGCCTAAAAGTTTATGCTGAACTGACATTAGAGAAACAGCTATGAAGTGTTTAAAGCCACTCAGGGATCATGATTCAGCTCCAGTGGAGGTTGTCTTAAAGACAATAAGAAGACTTACTATGCCTAGATGACTTATAGTCTAATTATGGAGAGCTTTTTCCATTAAAAAAAACCCTAAGTGAAGCATTTTAGCTTTTAAAATACCCTAAGATTTTTATATTTTTTTGCCTTTTCAATTTATTTTTGGACTTCGTGTTCAGGGGAGACATCCAACCAGAATGGAGCAAATGCATCACCACCAAAGAATTAAGTCTGCTCTGGAGCTGCCTGTTTTGCTTGTTAGAAAAAGGAAAGAAAATTACTAATACCATGGGGGAAATACAATGGAAAAGGAAGTGACTGAAAAGCTGTTCTAAAAGCTGCATTTCATATCCTTGTTTGTGTCCTCATTCCTTCTTTTTTAATTATTAAAGCTTCATAGGTCTTTTAAGAAATACCAGAGCATGAGAGTAAGGAGTAAAGCTGCTTTATTTTTAAAGGAGTTTCCACTGTGGGCAGATATCCTGGAATATTCATAGTAAGGTATGTTATTCCAGCCCAATCTCATGGAAAGCAGCCCAACTGAGCAGCTCTGCTGATCTAACCTATGCTAAAATAGCCAATTTAAACTCAGGGCAGTGATTTGAGGAGAGATGCTCATGAATTAAGACTCAAGAAGGAGATGAGCTGTCGAACCTGAGCCTGCTGTTAACCCAAAGTTTTGTTTGAACTGTAGGATGATTTTCCTGGACATATTTAACACTTTTCCTTCTAAGTGCAGTCCCAGCACGACCCCAAATCCATCTGCCAGGAAGAGATGTGCTGCTCAATCTGAGCGTGGCCCCCAGAGCAACAGCACCACCGTTTGAGACTTGAAGGAAATGTTTGGTACATGATGGAGAGGAGAACTGACACTAAAAGTGACAGGTACCACATGAGCCTAACGTGCCTTTGACACTGCAACTGCTCATTTGAAAATGCTGCTTTACCTGCAATCCTGCCTGTGGAAACTCATTCTGAATTCACTGCCTACAGAAACTCCCAGTCAGTTGCATCACTGTCATGTGGGTGAGGTGTGACCAATCAAAAGAACAAGGAGAACTTGTGTTGCTTCAACAAGAAGATCTTTTATAAGATCTAAAGAAATGGCTATTCTGAAATGTTCCTAAATATATTCTCAAATAAAGTTTCTGATCACAGAATCACAGAATCATAGAATCACAGAATGGTTTGGGTTGGAAGGGACCTCTAAAGATCATCTTGTTCTAACCCCCTGCCATGGGCAGGGAAACCTCCCACTAGACCACACTGCTCACTGGTAAGTGGTGTTAAACCAAATTAAACTAAATTTAAACTAAATTAATGAAACTAAACCCCATTTAAAGCAAAATTACCTGCTCAGTTCAATGCCTCTCCTGCTTCTTCATTTTGAATTTATCAAGCTGTATGATCCTGAGCTTGTCAGTTAGAATTCCNGTGTCGGCACTTCTGCAACCCACAGTATAAAATCATGAGGTTTGACTATGTTTTTTTGTCACTTTAGGCAATTATTTACTAATGGGTAAGTTTGATTCTACAAAACCCCACTGAATCCTTTAAAATAGCATAAAATCCTTTACAATAGTGCATATCACTACAAGAAACCCCTGACTGATCAAAGCAGGCAAAAATACAGACATGGTGAGACTTACTGGTGTACCAAGATCACAAATGCAAAGTGCTGACACACCTTTAGTCTTGTAAAAAATGTGTGTAAACTTAAACATTGCTCTTAGTCCTTGCCTTGGTCTGGAAGGGAATATTGGTCCTGGAAAAAATCTGTCAAGGAAATTGGCCTCTGATTCTTACTAGTGTTGGTCTTCTGAAATGCTGGGGCAAGAGTCTGGCACTGGATGGCATTAGGAGGAGACCCAAACCATTAAGAGGACTGCTTCCCAACAACTTTAAATGTTGTTTTTGTCTGTCCATGTCTCAGCCTCATTCTCACTCTCTCTTCAGTCACCCATCCCTCCTTTCTCAGTAGGAGAACATTCTCAACCCTGCCCTTTTTTCCTCTTTCCTCCTTGAAGATATCATCATAAAACTCCCAAATATTTAATTTCTTCTTTTTTCATGGGTCAGAGATTTGTTTGGTGATCTGCAGTTAATTAGATCCCTGCCCGGGGACCAAATTCTTTAGGATATCGGAAGTGCAGGCTGAAAAATGAAAAAAAAAAGTTACTGTTCTAATTTTGATCACCATGGCAACAGTGATCTAAGCTGATTATCAGTTGTAGAGTACCATTGCTGGAGTAATTTTTGGAGTGAGTTTGGTAAAGGTAAGAACATTCCCCCTTTTGCCAAGATTCCAGTATTAATTCCGGGTTGAGGGAGAAGCAGCAGTAGGGTGGAACCAGCAGAATGGGAGGGATGAAGGGAGGTGGAGATGACAGCAAAGGTTGAAATCTTTCCTTTGCAGAAAGGTTTGAGATCAGAAGATGTTCTGAGACATAGAGAGACCCACACACATTGCATTGTGGCCAGATAAGCAGAACACTACATCTCCACCTTGAGGACCTGAGGCACAGCAGATGGAAGCAGCCTGGCTCTGCAGGCAACAGCAGTGGCAGTTTTCTCTGCAGTATTTGTTGTTCACTCAGCTAAAACCCATCATGAGAACACTGGCCAAGGGTTTCAGATCAGAAATGGCACCAGTGTCATTCCAGGACCCTCTTCTGTTTCTGTGATTTGCTTCTTACCTGAGCTGCTTATTTCTACAACTGTAGAGCAATTGGAGCTCATTCCCAGTTCAGTGGCTGGGTCCAGTGACAGTGCAGGGCTGGGCAGTGTAGACTGGCACACATCTAGCTATGCAGAAAAGCTGATTGAAGCAAACACCCTGGAAACAGTTCTCCTTAACAGACACAAGTTGGTGGTAGTAAAGGGGACTTCTATAGGTTTATGCATTGCCTTTTCTTGTCTCCAAGAGAACCAGATACCTTAATTTTCTGGTAGGTGCCCTTACAAACTTTACTCATCCACTCAAAGCCTTTATCCAGCTCTTACTTAGAAGTTATTGACATCAAAACCTGTTTTTTCAGCAGAACAACAATAGCCAGGGCTCAGAAATCATTCAATAATTGTACTAAGTGCAGCTGTATTGCTCTAAGGATACAGAAACTTCCATTATTTAAAGAAGTAATTTATATAGAGGTGCTTTCAGAGCCTCTGAGAAGCCTGGGAAGTGAATGGAGTAGCAAAGCACAAATGGTTCTGTATCACCCTTCATGCCAATGAAAAATATAAGGCCAAATGTGAACTGGCTCATCAGGAAAGGAACCCTCTTCTCCAGTCCCATGTCTCCAAGACAATATTCCCTAAGTTTTCCATCAAGGCAGGAAGCTCTTGCAGAATTAATTGTACTCCCATTTGGTTTATTAATTGTCCAGAATTCTGAGTTTGTGTCACTCAGTGACTGTCCCCTTTTCTGTTTTCCTTCTCTGTAGCATAAACCCCTCACCATCACTCACATAGCTCTTCTAACAACTCAGAGAGAAGAAAAATAGCCTGTTCTGCACACTGCAAATAGATTTTGCTTCCCTAATGCTTCCAACTAATTGAGGCCAAGTTGCTTTTCTTTTAAGTCAATGACAGAAATCTCATTCCCTTTATTAAGATCAAAAATCCCCTCCCCAGAAGAGCTTTGGGTAGATTACACTTCCAGACACAGACAGATCCTTGCTCAATAATACTTCACACCTCATATAATTAGAACCCAAACTTTGTTTTGCCTTAAGGTGATTTTTTTTAAGCATAGAAGCCCAATAAAGCAGTGCTGCCTGGTGGACAGAGTGTGATGGGTTTTGAATTCCACACATAACTTTCTGTACTAAAATTCCTCCTTCCAGCAAAACTTCAGCTACAGAAGCCTCTAGGGAAGGAACCTAAATCAACTAATTTTGAGTTTCTCTATATATAGCTCTACACATAGATACACTGGCTTAAAATAAATTGGAAGTAGTCAGGGTGCACATCCCATTGCTCTCCTCCCATAACTCCTGCTGTCACAAAGGATGCTGACAGGTGTAGGAAGCAGCTTCTGGGGCAGGCCTGCAAAATGCCAAGTACTTAGTGTGAAGAGCTGGAAACTCACCTTCCTGAGCAAGAATCCTTTCCTCTGTCAGCTGCAGAAGTTTTCACTATTGGTGTTTTCCTCTACACCTCTGCAAGAGCCTGAGTTTTGGCTTGGAAAGTCTTATCCTGCTGCTGGGATCCGTGGCACAGGCTTTGGAGGGAATGGGAAGATCTGCAACTCCTGAATGATTTACACTTCAAGCTCAGTACACTCGTGGGGTTGATGCTGTCAAGCACAAAAGCTTTGCAGGAAGATGCAAGAATCTCCTTCTGAATGTTTATAACACAACCTACCCCAAGAATGTTTATTTCTAACAATAATTGATAGATATCTCAAAGATGATGACTGAAGTCCTTATCTGAAGCTTATTTTTAAATTAATTCTATTATCTCAAACCATAATTAGGCTAAAAAGGAGATCTGCTTGACATTAAGACTGCACTCAATCACCAGTAGTGCTCCACATGAATATTAGTGTTTTTCACCATGGACATTTCTCTGGTCTTCCCTGTATTTAGCAACACTGGCACTGTGTGGACATAGCAAATAGAAAATACAGTTTCTACAAATGAATTACAATAAAATTACAGCACACAGAGCTCCTCTCCCTCTCTACCCACACTGAAAATGCAGTGAGGTTGGACAGTGCCTCATTTAGCTCTTAGCCACTAGGCGGTAGTAGAAGATTAAGTCATGTAAAAAGAGCTGCTGGTTTTGTAATCATTTGGTAGCAGAACTTCCAAACACATCCCTGCTCCTTAGAAACTTCCTAAACCATTTTCAGGCTTCTTTATCAAATCATCAAGGCACTCTGAACAAGATGTCTCCTAAGATTCCAGTGTTATTTGAAGCCAATTCACCTCAAGGACAAAGGGTACATCAAACCCCCTGTCTTTTTCTCAATCCTGATCTGTTTGTGATTAGTAAGGTCCAAAAAAAATGCATTTTATCCATTGTGGAATCTTGTTTAGATCAAATTAGTATGATCAACTTCCCACTGTGCCATGTGGAGGGGAACCAGATGGATTAGCTGTAGGATAAGTTCCTATCCTGATGGAATGGCTGAGGGTGGAAGATGCTGGAGGTCATCTAGTCCCTGCCCCTGCTCAAGCATGGTCACCTAAAGCTTGGATCATGCTCAGCTGGGTTCTGAGCATCTCCAAGGATAGAGACTACAATCCTTCTGGGCAACCTGTGCCACTGGTTTGCCCACCCTCAGGATGGAAAAAGTCTCTCTTGTGTTCAGATTTCATGCTTGTAGAGCTGTGCCCACTGCCTCCTGTGCTGGCAGTGCACCTCACTCACATGAGCCTGGATCCCTCTCCTTTATTACCTCTCCTCAGGTGCTTGAACACATTGATAACATGTAATTTACTTTTTTTTTGCCAGTGTTTCAGATGAATTTGGACATTTAAATTTGGATCTGACTACTTTATAGGGCTGGGATGATAAAAAGGAAGATTGCAGGACTAGAGAGTGCATTTTGGGAGCTCCCAGTTGTCAGAGAGCAAAATCAGCCTGGTTCAGTTCTTAGCTGTGTTTGACTTCAGCACTCAGGGGATGATGTGCTTCATTCTCTTCACTGACAGCTAAAAACTTTCTGCCAAAGAGAATTTGAGTGGGTAAGTAACAAAAAAAGCTAGGTATGCAGTGTAGCTATTTTTTCCATGCAAATGAAAAAATCAGATCTTTCTACAGTACCACTTCAGAGACCTGAATTTGTGTTGGTTTTGTTTTTTTTTTTTTTCTTTTTGATATCCTCATCTAATGTTCTTTTTCTTCTACCAGGTATGTATAGTTCTTCCTAAAATACCCAGGGCAGGTTTAATGTAGAACTGTGCTGCACTGCCTCCCTTGGATTTATTTTGTATTGATGGGGGAATGCAGGGATATCACCAGGAAGAAAGATGGTTTTTTTAGATTTTCATAATTTAAGAGTATTTTCTCTGGTGGGAAATGGAATACAGCACATTATTAAGAAGTCTAAAAACAGTTTTCTTCATTTTAACCTTAATTCCTTAAGTAAAAACTAAGTTGTTTTTTTTTGCAGTGTGTTTGCCAAAAGTAGTTTTATTTTCAGTGGTTGCCACCATCCTTATCAAAGTGCATTTTGTAGAAAGCTGTGTGGCTTCAGAGCATTGTAAAATTCATTTTAAACCAAGCCTGGTCATAAGCCATGAAGTCAAAAGTGAAACAGTAAAGGTGTTTTAATCTCAGAGTTTGTTTTAGGCTGTTCCACTGAGAGGAGCCAAAAGCTACATGAGATTGTGAGCTCACCCTTTTTGAAGAATAAATTCTATAAATATTCTCATTTGACTGGAGTTCTGCCCTTCAAACACAAACAAATTCAGGGAAGTTCATGCTCTTTCATTCTGAACTCTCTATATCTTGGTATGTATAACCATGTGAGCATGAAAAGTGTAATTATACTCCAACTAAAACCACCTTGCTCTTACAAAACCTTTCCCACAGCCATTAATTCCTACTAGCTTATTTTTGACCTACATTTGAACTGCTCTTGACGAGCGTTTGCAAAACCAACCAGGGTTCTGCCCATTTGCATTTTAGCACCATGACTTTTGAATTGTGGGACCACAGGGAGCATTGAGAGACTCCCAGCACTTCTAACAGTGCAAGATGAGATCACAGAGGCCAGTGTGAAAAAGACTTCCATCCATTTGCAGTCTGATGAAGCCTCAAGACCCATTTATTTATTCTCTTCTATTTTATTTCTGGAGCAGCTTCATTCACCTACTCCTCTCTCTGTTGAACCATAATGTGAAGAGAAATGTTACACTAAATACTGCAGGGGAGGGGAAGTTCCATAAACAAAAAATGAAGCTGGTTTTTGCTTTTCTGTTTTTCTCACAAAGAACTTTCAATTAGCAAAGCTCATGGTGTGAAGAACTGATGTGCCAAGCTGCAGTCCCCTTTGCTGTGCTGTGCCATAGCTGTTCTCTGGGTTTGGAGGCATTGATATATTACATTAAAAAGCTTTCTGGGTCTTTCTGTAAAATAATAACATCATACTCTTGCATCTTAATATATTACCTTGAAAACTCAGAAGAGTCAATAGTTATTTTAGGAGGCTATCCAAAGGTTAACCAGAGAAAACTAAAATGATGGTCATAAATAATCCAAATGATGACCAGCCATAGAAACAGAGAAACAGATGGTGCTTCTGGAATGGCCCAAACCACTTCCACCCTTAATTCAAGTTAAACCTCCTGTTTGGAGCTTCATTCCTGCCTTTCAGTGCATTGATTCTTCAAAGGTGAGATTTGTGACACGATCTGTGGGGATTCTTGACCCAGAAACAATGCTAAGCCCCTGCACAGGGGACTGACAGAAGAATTTGGGTATTTCTCCCAGAATCAGAGAGACTGTTGTTGGAACTACAGTTTGAAAATACCAAGTCCACTCAATTTTAGTTTCTTCTGCTGTTTGCTCACCATTGGCAGCACCTGGTAATGGCACTGAATTGTTTAACTTGTTATTGCAGATTAATCCACAAATACTAATAAATGTTTCTACACACTTCTAATCTACACCATTTTTCTCTACAGCTTCACTGTCTTTGGTGACCAGATTTGTCCAGTTACTGAGGTGAATGCCCTATTTAATAACTTAAATAACACACCCCTGCAGGGGTTGGTTTCTTACACACCATGCAGGTTACCTGAATGAGGATGGACCTTATAAAGGAGGATGCAGATCAGGTGCTCATGGTGTCCTCCAGGAGACCTGCTCCCTGCTAAAGGATTTGGGTTTTTTGCCAGTTCCTGTCAGGGAAAAACAAAAAAAGAAAAAAGTGGGTGTAGGCTTAATGCTAGAATGTGTTCACTGGCAAGTTCTTGCCAAAACCCCTTTTTATGGAACAAAAATAATCATTACATCATAATATTTTTAAAGACTTATGTGAAATAAGTGTACAGGGTTTGCTCCCTCTGTGTAATTTATTAGTTCCTGTGCTCCATCAATCTTTCAGTCTCTTCTACAACAGCTTATTTGTTACTTCCATGGTACAGAGGTCTGCCATTCCAGAAGGAGGTAAAGTTATCCAAAGTGGGAAAAAACATCTGGGGATTTATGAACTAGATACACGGAGACATTAAACAAAGTAATAAAAAAGATTAAATACAAAGAAGTGGTGTAATAATTACAATGCTGGGTCAGTGTGAGGTAGGAATTAAAAACACTTCTTCCTCTTAAAAATATAATTGGAACAAAAATTTGAGAGTCAGTTGCATCAGCTTCACTCTTGCTCTAAAGTGGTTGATTATGGTTGGATTGGATCTCATGCAAGAGCCAGGAATCAGCTGCATTTCTTTGATTGGCTTGTACCCATTCAGGGTGTTTATCACCACTGATAACACAGCTAAGTCAGTGGATGGAGATAGTTCATACAGAGCAATGCCTGAGGAGTCACTGGAAAGGAGAGAAGAATCTTTTTTGCACCTAGAGTGGAAGTAACATAGCAACATTTGCAGCTCCAGAGACTAGATAATGTTTAATTCATGTAGCTATGGAGTCTCGGGACCATCTCTTGAATAACTTAAAAATAAATACCTTTCAGGATCAAGAACTTAATATGTTTTACAGAACAAGAGCAGAGGGAGGAACAGAGAAAGAGAGAGAGAAAGCCAGGCTGTGTGAAGGGAATAAATCTGTCTGGAGCCCTGGAGCACTCCAGAGGAGATAAGTTGTAAAAGCTCACAGAAGGACAGCTTCCAAATATTTGTGTGCAAGGCTTCTGTCACTAAGGCATCTGAACTGGAGAACACCACTGAACCTTCACAGTGTTTTCAAAGTTGAGGACCTGAGCTGCAGGGATTGATCTCCCTCTCCCTTCACCATGCTACAGGTGTGAAAGGACACACTTGATGGCAGCAAGATGAGTGGGAGCTGAGATGAGAGCAGCCCCCAGCTCATTCCAGCCCCTCAGGGCTCTTGCAGGGCAGCTGGGAGTGCCAGAAACAGACCCAGCACGGTGTAGCTGGAAACCAGTGTGCCCCTCAGTGCCTGAGCTGCCAAGAGATGCTCCTCTGCCACCCCACACACCCTGATCAGCTCCTGTGCTACCCACAGCAGCTCCTGCCACTCACAGCACTGCTCCTTATCATCTTTGTCTGGGTCAGTGGTGCAGAATTACACTCCAGCACCCTGCATCAAGTCCTTGTTGTCCCTTTGAGGCAACATTTCGTTGTGGACGAGCCGTGTGGATGATGAGCTGCTCTGAGCACTGAGGGAGGTGGATTTTCTCAACAAGAATGATGAACTCCCAAGAGCCTCGGGGCAAAATGTGATTATTGTGTCTCATCTTGGAGCTTAACGAGGCAGTTGGTGTTCAGAGGATGAGTAATTTCTGTTACAGGAGTGATTTGCTGAGAGCTCTCTAAGTTGAAGCAAGCTTTCCTAGGCAGTGGGTGCACTTGCACAGTAGCACCTGATCTCCAGCTGTGCCCCCAAGCTCTACTGTGATATAAATACCTCCCAACAACAGAGAGGGAAGTGGGAATGACCCAGGGCACTGGTGGTGTCCTGAGACAGGCCCTGGGGCTTCAGCATTTCCCTGTCAGAGCTGGTTCCAGCCCCCTGCCATGGCAGGGACACCTCCCACTAGAGCAAGTTGCTCTGAGCCCCATCCAGCCTGGCCTGAGAAACTTCCAAGGGTGGGGCTCCCCCAGCTCTCTGGGCACCCTGGGCCATATATGCATGTGTAAAAATAAGCACACACACATCTGTAGAAATACAGCTCTGCATCTGTTTCTGCAGTGGCCAAAGGAGAAATAATAGGAAGAAGAAATGGTAATAGGAAGAAGCACCAAAACATTAAAGGATGATGAAAGATCAGTGTCAACTTTATCTTGATTCCAGTGAATACTTTGCAGTAGGCATCAGGCTTTTGTATCACTGAATGAGTTCAAAGATTTTAAACATCACTTTTTCCTAGCTATTCTTCCACCACTCAACAGGCCAGGAAGAAGAGAGTTAGTGCAGGAAGGGAATCGAGTGCAACTTTCAACCTTCACTTTCCATTCTCTGAGGAGAAGCAGTTTAGAGAGTTTCCAGCATCAGCAACTGCACCTCCCTAGTTGATATTTCTGAATATATTGAATTGTGACTGTCCCTTCCACACAAGATATGAAAATGACAGTTCTTTGGATCAAAATGGACAGAATTTGAACAAGCAGTGGTGTGTTCTGCCAAGTAGGATAGCTTAAAATATGTTAAACAGAACTGTTAGCAGAAAACTACTCCATCTTCACTCCCCAGCTAGTTTCAGTGATGTTTTCCACACCCAGTTGTGCCAACATTCTCACAACCTTACGTGCCAATCCTGTTTTCTGACAAACAACCACCACGGGACTATCTCAGGTATTTGAGTTCTCCTGATTAGAAATGTTTATATCCCCTAGACCATGCTGCACAATATAGAGGGGTTGAGTTAGCACGAGCTTTTACAGATGCATCCAGTACAGCCCTCTCAATTCTTTTTTGTTTTAAAAAAAATAAAATAACAAGACCCAGGTGGCAATTGGGCCAGAGAATCTTTTTCTTCTAGCATAGATACATTAATTCAAAGGAATTACAGTGAAAATAAGTCCAATCTAATCACTGTACAGTTAGAACTGAAATCACTGCTGCTGTCAGTTACAGATGAGACAAATACTGCATGAGCTGATTTTTAACTTCCACAAAAGCTGTGCTTACTGATTCAGCACTACATTTCCAGTTTACAAATCCAGTGTCAGAAATCAATGGCATAATGTTCTTATGGTAATCTAGGGAAAAGCCTTTTCTAAACCTAATGTACATTGCATTTATTCCTAAAATCTCATCAGCTAATCTCTTAGAAATAAACTGTTGTGCTATAAATGTCATGTATTTTCCTGCCCGTGCTTCCAATTGAAATGAATGGTTCCTTTTCTGGCTTCTCCCACAGAACACCTTTTACCTCTGGCTCAGGAGCCAAAGAAAAAGTGTTGATCTTCCAGGGAGATGCAGATCTCATAACAAAAACTCCTTACACATGCATCAGACACCTTCAGCTGGGCACACTTGAGCATGAGTCCTATAAGTTTGTTGTCAATATGCTGGGGAGCCAGTCTGCTGCAGAAATTCATCTGAATGATACACAAAAGCAATCCTAAACCAAATTAATCTGGCTTGGATTCTGTTTGTGTACTTCAGTGGAGTTTGGGTTTCTTTATACAAGTTTGGACAAAAAATACCAATTAAAAAAAGAGATATCTCATTTTCACTGCACTGTTCATCAGGAGAGTTTAATCCAAATCACCAGCAATATCTTTTATATCTGTGCATAAGCTTTTGATTGCAAACACCACTTATTTTTTTGGTGCTGAAGATTGCTGTCTTCTCTTACCACAAGGGACCTATTTTTTCCCTGCTGCAACACACATGTCATCTGTTTATTGCTTGGGTGAGCCTGGGACAAGTAAAATTGCTCAAGTCAGCCAAGGAGCAGGTTTACAGATGGCTGCACTTCCCCAGAAGTGATCTGAAGGTATTTTGAAAAATAGATATGTGCACACACACAGATAAGTCATGCAGATCTTCTCATTTTTGGACTCTGCAAGGAAGCTCCCATTAATCCTCAGGGATGAAACCACTGGCACACCTTGCCTCTCAATGCCCAAGCATTAACTGGCCCTCCCACTGGCCTTCTGCTAGTGCAGCCTTGGCTGCTAAGCTGCTGTGGATCTCAGGAAGGCACAACTACCACAACTTAGCAGATGATTTTTCATAGAATCACAGGGGCTGGAAGGGAGCTCTGGAGATGCTGGAGTCCAACCCTCTGCCAGAGCAGGGGCACCCAGGGCAGCCCACACAGGAACAGAGCCGGGGGGGTTGGAAAGTCTCCAGAGCAGGAGACTCCACAGCCTCCCTGGGCAGCCTGGGCCAGGCTCTGGCACCCTCACAGGGAAGAATTTTCTCCTCCTGTTGAGGTGGAACCTTCTCTGCTCCAGTTTGTCCCCATTGCTCCTTGTCCTATTGCTGGGCACTCCAGAGCAGAGCCTGGCCCCTTCCATCTGACACCCACCCCTCAGATATTTAGAGACATTCATCAGCTCCCCTCTCAGGCTTCTCCTCTCCAGACTGAACAGCCCCAGGGCTCTCAGCCTTTCCTCACCAGACACATGTCCCAGTCCCTTCATCATCCTCACAGCCTCCATTGGACTCTCTCCAATAGATCCCTGTCTCCCTTAAACTGGGGAGCCCCAAACTGGACACAGCATTCCAGCTGTGGTCTCTCTAGGGCATCAAGGCTGGTATTTGTCACTTGCAAGCAGTAAATATTCAGTGTCCCAGAGAAAAGCAGAAAACCCAATCACACTACTATGGTGTAGAAAGAGAAGAACATACCAGAGTGATGCTGAAATTTGACTACTTTTCTAAGCATGCTAAAATCTTTTAATTACAGGCAATCAGCCAAAGGACTCCTCAGGAGAACAACCTCACTGAGATGTATTCACAAGTGGCAAAGACAACCTACCAGTCCCTTTGCCACCTGTCAACTGCAGGAACAAACTCTGGTTCAGATGCTCAAACTTTATTTCTTCATGAATGGGCATTCAAATCTGGGATTTTGGACAGAAAATAAGTATTATGAATAACAGAAAAGTTATTAAAAGAACTGACTAGTTCTGGAGAGTCATCAGTGTGATAACAATGTTGGGTAAAGGTGCTTCACAGAGCTGCTCCATCATCTCTGAGAGTCTGCCTTTAAAAATGACTTTGCATCACTGATGTAACAGTTTGCAGGAACCAATGGGACTTGAAGATTTAGTGCAAGAAATCTTAGTATTCCTTGTTTCACACTCAAAGGGCACTTGGCTCTTATAGTTTTCTTAATGGCTTAACTTGCCAGTGGTAGTGTGTTAGAGAACTACCCAGAGCCAGAACAAGCTGCCATTTGTGAAAGAGAGAAATGAACCTCCAGTTGCAAAGAAGTGCAGACAATCAGTGTGCATTCCAGGCAGGACAACATCAGCATCATTTCTCTGTGCTAGCTTGGAAGCCTATCTTTAAATTAAACACCCATGTGGATCCAGCAGAGGGGTCAGCTCTGAACCTTGTTCCAGTTCTGAATTCCTCTCCACGAGGCAGCTCGGAAGCCTCGATGCTCCCATTTCAGATTTGGCCCAAAATAATGAAAGTACAACAGATAAAATAGAGCTTAGTGGTGTATTTGAGGATGAAATGGCCTCATATAAAATGAGGTCAGCTTGGCTTATGTTATACTCAGAGCATAAGTGAACAGCCTGAACATTTTTAGTTATTCTTTTTGCATGCTGTTCTTTTTATAGTATGAAAGGTTTTTATGATATATATTGTCATCTCAAGTATTCTTGCCAAGCAGTTTCTTAGACTTTTCATAAATTTAAAAGAACTTTATAACAGTTCAGCACATTTAATAAACATACTTTATATGGAAATAACTTTTTTGGATGGTAGCAAGATACAGTTTATCTTAGAAAGTTCTGCTTGAGCTTTGCAAGAGCAAGCTAATCATAATCTGATTTAAGACCTTAGGCTAGTGATAACTTAAAGGCAAATGCAAGCATAAATTGTCTGCACTGATAGTCCTGTACTGCACTTTAAAGACTGCAGATAAATCTGGAATGTACTCGGAGACAATGCTATGGGGAGAACTGAAAAATATTAAGAAAATTCCAAGTTTGTAACAAGGATGGGCTAAAAGTGCATTGTGCTGCCATGGGACACTGAATATGGTGTGCAGAGCAGCAGGGGAAAAAAAGTACACTTCAAATCTGGGCTTGCAACAGATCTGTTGTGCACTCTGGTGAATAGAAACGTGTCTGTTGGCCACAGGATTTCACGGCAATGAAGCTGGATGTTTTTCCTCCTGCCTCAGTTCATTTCCAATGGTTAAGCAGGTTGTAGTCCCTGAAAAGATGCCTACTCAAGGCTTAGTGAATGCCAGAACATCTTGCTTTCTTAGGTACTCATGCAATCCTTGCAGACTTCTAATACTGATTTTTTTTTTTAACCTCTAGCAAAAAGCATTGAGTGTTGGTTTTTTTTCCAGCCCAGGCTTCCTCTCTCCCCTTCTGTGAAAATCTCTGCACAAGAGGGTATTGGGCATTCATCCAGGAGCAGCAACTCTGTGAACTTGGTGAAAGGGAAGGGAGGGCTTTTCCAGCATGGAAAACATTCTGCTGGGCCGGTTTGATCCACCCTAACTAATCAACAGCCTTGCTTAGAAATGAAGCAGTATCTAACAGTCACTTAGTCACTTCCACAGGGATTTGCATCCCACTGCTTCAAGTAGGAAATTGCCTTGCTCCATTTTTGCAAAGAGCTCCCAGCAGATGTCCCCCTTTCCCCACTCAAGTGATGACAAGAGACTATTTCACTGGCAATTTAATCCCGTCTGTAGTAATTCAGGTCTTCATTATGCTGTATATCCTGTAAAATTAATTACCATACTTGCACTTTGACACAAATAGCAGCTGCTTTTATGCACGAGGTAGTAATAGGCTCAGCCTCTAGGAAGAGAACGTGCTCTCAAAGTGTGTTTTACATTTAGAGAGCTTGCAGCAGGCAGAGCAGACACCTCCTTCTCTAGCTCACAGCACGTGGGAAATGCTGGGGTGCTTCAGGTGCTGGTTTTCCAGCACTGGCAATTGCACATGAACCGACTGGGATTGATTTTTTAGCCATGTTATTTTTAGGGAGGTGAATGAAAGATGAAGGGAATATTTCAATCTTTTGGCCTACTCATTAGGAAGGTTTGATTTCTCCACAGAAAATTGCAAAAAGTGGGCTAAGCTCATGCATTTTACCCTGTTTAAAAAGGCTGAATGAGAAGTAAGAAATTAAATCAGGGACAGAACTATCATCTCTGAAACTTCACACGACTACTACCTGGAATAATTAGTCATTGCCATTTGTGAGGATGCCAGTTAACCCAAGGGCAAGCTGTAGCATTGACTGTACCACTGCATATGACAAGCTTGCTGCTTCTCCCAGTTATTCCTTTGCTAGCATAAAGTGGGCTTTCTAAACTTCAATAAAAATAAGCTTTCTGACCATTAAGGGAGGAATGAGGGAACACAGAGAGGTGTGCAGTTTGACACAGCAAAGCCAAACTGCTTCAGGGAGTCTTCAAGAAGTAGTGAGCTGCTGAAATGGGCACTGCCACAAAGGGAGAACTTCTGGACTTGCCCTGTTATTAATGGGCTTGTGGCACATTTCTCACTGGCCACGGTGACACACGAGAGAGCCCCCAAAATATTGATTGCACTTACCAGCCAGATTGAGTTTCATCCATGGCTCCAAGCATCCAAAATCACTCTTGCAGATACAGCCATCTCTCTTGCTCTGCATACACCTGTTTCCACTCACTCTGACAGTTCAGTGCTTCATGTGCAAAGGGCAGCAGGGCCTGACCATAGGATCACACCCCCACATTCCACACAGCCAGAAAAAAAGGGAGAAATGAATCTGTGACACTTATTTCATAAGGCAGACAGGGCAAGGGGATCTGTCTGCTGCTTGGCTTGCAGGCAGTGACAACTGAACAGGAATTCTCAGAAGAAAGCTTGTTGAGATCTTGCCAACTGTGAGGCAAGATGCAGAAGGTTTATTCTTCACTGCCCATTGCAATGGGAGCTGAACCCAGAACCTCAGGCTCACATCAGATAACTTGGGTTAAGGGAGTTTGGGTTCTTGGTGACCCTTAGGCAGTTTTTAGCCCTGGTTGGGAATAAGACAGCATGTGCAAGCTACTCATTTATCTTATTTTGCTGTCAATTACAACCTCTGAGTTCCAGGTGGGATCATACAGCCCTGTCTCTCCCCTCCCCACCCCAAAACAAACCCAAACAAAAACCAAACAACCCCAAACCAATTAAAAACCAGCCCCTAAATCTCAACTCTAGATGGAGCATGAATACAGTGAGGCATCTTTCTCTGCATCCCAGCTACTGATGTATAGAGCAGAATGAATGACATTCCTCCCTCCCCACCTTTTCCCACGTGTACTCTGTCCTTGTATATCCCTGGACACACAGGAGGGCTCCATCTGATGAACACATTGGCTGCTTCAAGTCCCAGTAATAACAAACAGTGGGGCCAGCCTGGCTGACTTCATCTGTTTACAGACTGAAGGTGTAAGGAGCAATCCTGCAGGGTGCTTATCTGCCAAATCGATGGTCAGTGGTCCTGGGCAGAGATAGTGCTTTACAGGCTTAACCTTGCAGTTCCCTTCTCACTTTCTTTATGCAGAACTGTCATGTAAAATCTGACTAAACTCAAAAGGCTACGTGAGGAATAAAAAGGGGAAATCTGGTTAATAAAAGGATTTGCTTCAGCTATTAAAAATAAATAAATTCCCAAACCTCCACTGCAATTGAAATGGACATTTCAAATATTCCAAGACAGATGACTGCTCAGTGATAGCTCTAATGATTATGATATGAGCTTCTGATTTGTATAAAAAGTGGCACAATTACTGTGAATATCCTACTGGATTTTGCAATATGGAATTTTCATGCTTTCTGGGTTAAGGATAAACATAATTGATTTATGATTAACATAAAGGTCTAGGCTTATCTTCAGAATAGATTGTATTTCACAGAGAAATGAGGATAAAGGCATTTTTCTCATTGCTATTGAAAGAGGGTATCTGCAAACCAGAGCAGCTAGGAGCAAAACTGATGAGAGCTCCTGCTAGAGGAAGACCTGACATCATTCATGCAAGATCCAAATCCATCTGTTGTGTGGCAAGAGAATGATGGATGGGAGGTCAAAAGTCTACAGAATAACATGAATGAGGTTTTGAAAGGGCATATTTATAAAGTAACACAATTAGGAGAAAACAGCTCCACGTTTTCCTGACAGTTCACTACAAATTAATGAAGGAACACTGATCACTGGGCATTTCTTGGGAACTCGTGGGAGGCAGAGGTTAAGAGCCCAATCTTGCCACCTTTCTTGCCACCTTCACGTGCACTGAAGTGCCCCAGACCCAGGATCTCACTGTAGTTTAGGTTAAAAACAAAAAAGGTGCAAATATATTCTGAGTTTTGGAAAGCTGGATCAATCATGGGCTGACAGTTGTTCCTAAAGGGAGGTAGGTCTGATCCTGAGAGGGACCAAGATCCACCAATTCCCATCAATCCCTCTGGAACTCTTGTTCCTCAGCAGCTGGCAGGGGCCCTGGCAACTCTCCCTGAATCACACCCTCAATTGCATGACTTTGGTCACCCAAAGGCTACATCTTCAGGCATTTGGAGCATCCTCAGCCACCATGGATTGTGGCTCAAATTTGACACTAACTCCAGAAACCCTTGCAGTCCTCTCCAGAAAGTTCTCTTGCAAGGCTGTGTGAAATCAGATTGCTTCAGAGGAAGCAAGGGAAAAGCTCCAGAGACCAGGGGAGTGCTGGAAAAAGGCTGGCCCCTCAGTGCCTGAGGTTTTAAACACCTCTCTGGAGTACAGACTCACTCTGCAGCACCCTGCCCTGTTCAGCAGCAAGGGGAACTCCTTGCAAGTGTAAGAGGGATGAAAAAACCACATCTGAATCCACTGTTAGAAAAGGAGAAATACCATTCTGGCCATCCCACGTGGCAGGATGAAAACAGCAACTAGCTGTCATCTCTGGGTCCATCTGCTCTGGTCTGGAGCAGCCTGGCATGAGGGATCTGTGTTCAAGAGTGTCTCAATTCCAGACACTAGTGTAACCCTGACTGCACCACCAGTCTGACACTGGCACTGATCACAGCACTGGCTACAGCTCCTTTCTTTGAGGCTTCCTTCCCAGCTCCCATATCCCAGGCATTGTCTAGAGAGCTGTGAGTTCACGAGGCTGTTTTAAACACTAGTGCTCGTATCTAAAATCTCCTGTTAGCTTTGCTAAAACACATGGCACTCCAGTCCTGGGTGCTTTCTAAATGGCTATCAATGGACTCTGCACTTAAAGGGCAAATGTAAAAAGAACAACCCGAGCACATACATCATACACCTTTTAGGGCTGAGACGTTAAAAAGCAGAAGCCTAATCTTTGGAATTTTTCAATATAAATAACCCAGCCTGTTTACTCAACTCCTGAAAACGTCTTCCACACTCTCACATGAAATATTCTCTAGCTTGGAGGGAAAAAAAAACCAACCAAACCCCACTCCTCTGCTTTTCATTTTCACTGATTTCAATTTATCAAAAGCAAATGGAGACTATTAAGAAAAGTTATTCCAACGTGTTGCTGTTTTAAAACACAAGGAGAAATCCAAGACATAGTGAGAGGACACACTGCTTTCCTGCAGAATAAAATTTGATGCCATTAATCTTGTCCACAAGTTGTTGCTCTTATTAAGAATGACCTCCCTGACTTCTCCAGCTTGACATAAAGAAATCAGGTTGGTGGCCACAAAGCAGGACGGAGATGGTGTCAGCCTGCTCTGTTCCTCTGCTCCAGAATTGAGTTTACAGCCACACAACGAGGCCACAAAGCCATGTGTGATGCACTTTACTCAACCTTGAGCTCTGCATTGGTTTTCAGATGTTTTGAAAGTGCAAAGTATGGTATGAAAAGTCTGTAGTATTTATTAAGTGCTAAGACCTTCCCTAAGCTAGTACACAGGGATGGGGAGATCTTCTTGAGAAGGAAGAGTTGTATGTATTCAATTTTCAGAGCAGACACACTAAAATAGATGTGATTATTTAAACATTTCTGGTTAATGACACTGCCCTACAAGAAAGGAGACTTTATAAACTGCAAGTTACAGGCAGTCAACAATTTCGTGATGGAGTATGAAGTTATCAGGAAAAGATAGTAGAAAGAGAATAAAAACTCTTAAAAAATATAAATTAAATTAGTCAGATTAGGATTTTCCTTCTACTTTCATGGTTAGTGTAAACTCAACAGTAAGAGTGTGGTTTTCAGCTTAGCAAATGCATTGAGATGCAAAGCGTGTGCAAGGTGATGTGCTACCCATCTCAGTGCAGTGGGATGAATATTCTTTAAAGCTGCTGGCACACATTCCATGTTTTTGTGCTGGGAAAGAAGCTGTGAAGTAGCAAGAGAAATAAGGGATGACTTTGGGCTTGTAATAATCCTGTAAATTCCACCACCAGTGGGTGTTATGCTCTTCTTTTTGTTATTCAAAATATTGTGCCACGCTGTAGCATAAAAGATATGTATTAATCCTTGCTCATTTTGGTTTTATTTGGATGAAATTCCAGTTCTTGCTTTTTTTATCAGCAAGTGTGGCCAGGAATCTGAGGAAGGACTGGTGCCCAAGAACTGAATTAGAATTAGGATTCTGTGCCTGTGATTTTTTTCCCTGTTCTATCTCTGCCTTTAGGGAAATTTCTCCTTTCCTTTCCCTATGCAGAAAAGCTTACATACCCTCAGATTTTAATTAGACAGTGTACAACACCTCCAGGATTGGAAGTGCCAAGAGTTATTATAATCTATGACCTTCAGCTAATGAGGCAGTGCCCTGATTTCATGTAAAGAGTATCAGGTATTTGATCATGATGCTGTTTGAGTGCTCTGTCCTCCTGACACAAGCTGCACATACCCAGCACGCTGGCAAATCCTTGTTTACACACACACAGCAACGTGGAAGTTTGTCACAATCCAGTGTTTGGTGCAGTTGAGGGTGTGTGATGGAAAATCAAAGCCTTTTACAAGAAGCCCTGTGACAGATTTAAAAGAAAGGAGAATGATAACTCCTGATTTAATGTATCTCCAATTACAGGATCAAATGCAGATTCAGACATGTTAAAAGAGAAGTTCTGCACTGCTGATGATAGCTAAAAGAATTTAAATAATGTGCTCTGATATGGCCTTGGGACCTCTCACAATTTCCATGGAGAGTAACTCATATTTCTTTATTTCTGTCATTTTTTCATAGCTAAAAGATTGGTTTTTTTTTCCCTTCTCCTCTAAAGCTCATAATGTGGTAAAGAAGCTGCTGGGAACAGTTAAATCAGTGCAGAAATCCCCAGGAGAAAGAGTCCATCACACATTTTGCATATCTCAGGGGTTCAAGGACAGTGGGCAGGAATCTGATCTGTGTTACAACAATTGAAACCCAGACTAATTTCGGTGAACTCGCTGGCTCTCCTCCAGATGTCAGTTCCAATAACAGAGAGCAGAGTGTGGCTTCAGGAAGTGAAAAAATAAACCAGAAGACCTGTGTCTTTCACCAGTGATGCTGCAACTTGTGACAGAAACCTTCTCTGAAGCAGCAATCCCCCCCCCATGCTGAATTCATTTACTTTGGCAGTTTCTTGATTGTTCCACTGTCTATTTATTTGAAATGGAAACCCAGTCGTGTTGCCTGCTCCTTCTCCCGGCGTTATGATTACACAATACATCTTCCTTTTGTGTTTTGCAATCAATCACTCTCCAGGCTCTTTCCCCTCCCCTCCATTGTGTATCACAGTACCTGGCTTTGGGAGAGGTTTCCATCTGAACGTGAGCATAAAGGGGAAAAAAAACCCTTAAAAATA
>VYZU01041810.1:8589-28121 GCA_013401355.1 Ceyx cyanopectus
TTTTTTTTTTTTTTTTTAATTCTCTTTTGAACCATCATCCCACTTGCTGAAAAATTCTGAGACTATGCCCTTGCCATTGGGAATTTTGTATTTTCACTCTGTAATGAATAGCTGTGGTCACCAACAGCATATTCTCAGATATTCACCAGAATAGCCATATGCATCATCTGCATGTGCAACATGTTCCACTATTTTTCAGTATATCAAATGAGTGAAGCTGTTTGCCAAGGAGCGCTTTAAGGGTTTATAAATTGAGTGATACATAATACAAAGGGACTTAAGCCCATTTATAGTGTTCATACAGAAGACTGTTTGCTTTCCTGGAAATTGGTATGACTGGAAAAGAATATAAAGCAAAAGTAGAGTCACTTTTCTTTTGATTGGGGGAGTTCTATAACTCACATCCCTAGGAATGCTGAACATCCCCACAGAAATTGTCTGTATCAAGGTGTTGATGTTCAACATCTTTGAGGACTATGAGACTTATTTCAGTGGAATTTATCAGTATTTAGACAGCCTCAGGAACTGGCCCAAAAATAATAAAAGAATGACTTTATTTTTCAATTATGGTTTCTACTACTAATTGTGTAATTTAAATTGTTTTGCTTTTAACTAGATTTTGACATCTAAAAGTTGCTGGCATAATGCTAAGACTAATATTTTTTGTGCTTTTTCACCATTGTTATGGATGTCTGACTTTTTTATAGAAGAAAGACTGTTCCTGTTGTGCTGTAACTGTGCTTATGCCATTTCTACACAGGAATCAAAGAGGAAAAGGGTGCAAGTAATACCTGATCTAAATTTTCTCAAACAACATAGTCCCTTCTTCACTGGCCAGAAGTCAGCTGGTCAGTTTTGAAGGCAGATCTTTTTCAGCTTCTGGATGGGTTCACCTTCACTGAAAAAGGGCTGGGTTTGTTTTGTTTTGTTTGATTCAACAATTAATTTAATGGTAATTATCTGGGAAAAGTAAAAAAGGCAAATGGAATGGTTTTGCAACTCACTTTTGAATGATGCTTATATAGCACTGAATTTAACTACCATCTTTATACAGTTAGGGTTTTTTAGAAGAGAATACAATGTGGGTGAGAACTTAAATTGCATCCTTGGATCTGTTTCTTGAAAAGATACCTGTTTTCTATTACCAGCTTTAATGACTAGCCTCAAAGATTTCTGAAATGCTCCAGAAACTCAAATTATAATAGCAGGACCATTACAATGTGCAGATTGGTCTGTCCAATGTAAGAAAACTGAAATAGTTCTAGGGGAATAGATGGGCTCTCATGGAGATAATTCTCTCAAAGCTTTTTAATAAAGGTCCTACTGAGGGGGATCAGAGGGTCATCTATCCTTGGAAACTGTCTCCAACAGTGGCACGTAGTAGATGCTTAGTTTTATGCACAGTAGTTCATGATGAATAACAGAGACCACACCTTATGTGAAGATCTGGACTTTACTGCTAGTCTAATGCTGTAACAGCCCTATAAAATATAATAACCACTAATTTTTAGTCCAGTGACAACAACACTACTACTTATAATTGGGATTTCTTAATACTGTTAAAGGTCATTAGCAATATAATAAAAACAACAGCATCTGCTCTTTAAGCTCTTACCATTCCATTGGATTTTTACAAGTTGTTAGTGTCTTGAGTTTTCGAAAAGGGGAATACAGGGTTGAAGGTTAATTCCTTTTCTCAGAGTTATTTTTTCATGTTTTCTGATTTCACCAGAGTTATACTATTGTTATTTATGTTTTGCGTACATCGTATTGCCATGATTCCTTTAGCAGCAGCAGAACTATACCACTGAACAAAGCTAAGCAAAAAATGAAACTAAGTTAGGTAACATCATATATAAACAAGCTTAATACTACAGGACCAGCAGCAGACACCTGGAACCTGAGTAGCTTTGCTGTTACAGCTGCAACAGCTCAGATAATAGTAATCTGATCACAGAGNCCCTTGGAAAGATTTAGCATTCATGGCATCCTTCAGCAAAGAGTTAGACATTTTTTTTTATGCACTAAAAATCATTAGCATTACCAAAAAAATCTGGTGAACATCATTGTTTCATACCAGACCTGTGAAGTTGGTAATCAAAGGGACACATGAATGGCTACTTCAGAGAGAATAGCAGAAAAACAGTTTCCTAGCTTAACTGGATATTGAGAGCAAACAAAACAAGTACTGATCTTCCTACAATATCATAATGTATTACTATAACCTTTCTTAATCAAAATACTTGTGCAGCTTTTCCAGTTTTTTTTTTTCCCAAATACTCAATGAATGGAACAAGTTTAATTTTAAAAAGAACAACTTTTCATAGATCCAGAAAATGACCATATTTCTCTTCTGTTTCAAATGCTAAACTATGGTGCAATATCAAAACAACAATTTCATACCCTATGAGATGGGAATAGGAATTATTGCAAACATTTTTTCTTGTTTTTGTTTTGTTTTGGTTTTAAATTGAGCAACTCATATTTCCCCATGCTTTTGGATATTATCAAATTTGCAAAACAACAAAATCAGTTTATTAATTAGATAAGATTTCATTAGGCTTTTTCCTCTCACTTTCAGTATTTCATCATGACAGTAATTAACATTTCATGCATTGCTTCTGCAAATTCTGAATGTCTTTTGAAATTTGTACTTCTACTTCAACTTAAACACACATATTTTCCTCTCTCTCTTCTTCTTCTTTTTTTTTTTTTTTTTCTCTTTAATATATGTCCCAGCTGCCTAGAAAATGGCCAAGGCTGGGATTTGATTGGTTTAGAATAGGATACTTTTTGGACACAGAAAAAATTATCCTTCCTTTTTTTTTTTTTTTTTCTGCAGGGAGAATATGTAGATTGTGTTGTGATTCAGTGGTCTTTGAATCAATGGCCTTGCTCTGTATTCAGGAAATCAGTATCTTTTTTCACCTATTAAAATGATAGGAAGACTATTGCTCCACTTGAATGAGAGTAAGGAATAATTCAGTCCAATAACCTTTCTCTGGGAAAAAAAAAAATAGCCACATTGCAATTCAGTGGAAGATGCGAGAAACATACTATGATATAATCTGCCTTTCATATTTTTGTCTCACCTCTGTAACTACAGCCTTACACTGAAATTTCTCATTAAACAATAGGATAAATACTCCTCATAACTTATATTGGTGATTATCAGACTTACGTTGACAACCAAATAAAACCAAATGGATTTTGTCACCCTGATGAATCCTTGTTCTTAAAAGCCTAAATGACAGACTTTCACAGATGTCTAAGGGGCCTCCTTGACCCTAAACTATGACAACAGATTAACTACAGGCTGTGTGAAATAGCATATCCCACTTAATAATTTTGCATTTAATTCCTGCAATTTTCAGTCTGTTTCTTAAAAATAAGATAAAGAAAACGTAAGATTCCAAGCAGTCTTTTCTAAAGTTTTCATGTAATGTGCATTTAACCTCTTATGTTTTAAGCAGGGATGGCTCATGGGTTGGTGCCCCCCAAGAGCAGCACTTTGCAGAACTTGTTGACCTGTCTTTGGCTGTGCTGTGGAGCCAAGCTCTGGAAGTGCAGCTGAGCTGGTGGTGATGTGTAATCTTACTGACAGGGCAACTTTCCCTTCAA
This sequence comes from Ceyx cyanopectus, assembly GCA_013401355.1. NCBI lineage: Eukaryota > Metazoa > Chordata > Aves > Coraciiformes > Alcedinidae > Ceyx > Ceyx cyanopectus. The sequence continues at coordinate 12,211 of VYZU01041810.1, forward strand.
ATGCAACTCAACTGAAGGTAGTCTGATAGATCTGGGCAGTGGCAGTCCCGTGTCAAGACTACAGCAATGGGCTTGCTCTTTTAGGAAACTTTGGTGGGCAGTTGCCGAGGAGAAGAATCTGGCCACCAGTGGACTTGTAGGCAGTGTATTTTGCTCAGGCCAATTGCTATTGATATGTTGTAGGACTGTGGGGTTCAGCATCTTCCTTGCAATTTATTTCCTGTGGCTAGAGATCTCCTAGAGCTGAGTAGAGTAGCTGAGAGTAGAGGATCTGTCTCTCTTCTCCCTCTTCTGAGAGCTAGTCAGCATCCCTGACCAGAACACCAATGCAGGAGAAGACAATAGAGGAAGGAAAATGAAATAAAAGGGTGATGGAGATTGACTCAGTCATCATGGAAAAGAAAGTAATGCAGGGATCAGGAGCTTCTCTATCTCCTGGTCCTATTTAGCCCTGGCCCTAGAACCTATCACAGATCCCTTAACACTAGTAATAAGCTCTGATATTGCAGAATCACAGAATAATTGATGCTGGAAGGGACCTCTGAAGATAAGTCCAGACAGAAGTTCTCTAGGTTTATCACTCTACTACTGGAATGTGTAAGGTCTCTGGTACATGGCTGCTTTGATAAGCATCTGTGGACCTCAGTCTTTTGTTCTGTGTTGGCTAACTTCTCCAGAGGGGTACATCAGATGCTTAGACACCAGGTGCTCAAGGAACAAATTTTTTGATGTTGTTGAGTCCCAAAGGTATACAGTGCATATTTTCTGTCAGTCTTAAGTGCTATCTTTGGTTGGTTTTAGTTTTGTTGTTTGGGGTTTTTTTTGTTGTTGTTGGTTTGGTTTTTTGTTTGTTTGTTTGTTTTTCCTTTTAGAGAAAGAAGGGTGAAAAAATGGCAAGATTTTTTTTTCTGAGAGTTGTCTACTTCTCAGCCCTCCAATTATTACATTCATTCTTCCTTTCTTTTCCCTGGCACACAGCAAACTTTGGGTTGTATATTTTAGGCTTCCTAGGCAAACTGGTCTCTAAAATCATATGGCATTTCAACTTTATCAAGGATATAATTGTTATTTGCCTGTAATAATGTTCATTTAATTAAATGCATCCTGGGGGTAAAAAAAAAAATTGTTAATATGTTAGTTAAAAAGTAGAGCACTCAAATTAGGTCAAATTCAGATGTAGGTAGTGTGTAATTTTAATTACCTTGTCCATATTTAGAATGGTGCAGACATTAATTACCTGAGTACAGTATTTTTAATTTTTTTTACTGGACCTTTGCCTCTAACTATAGAGCTGATCTAAGGACTGAGGGGGGTCCTAGACATTAAGGTGTGGGATGTTCCTAGCTGGAGTTTGAATAATGGATTGAAAAATGCAGGTTTCTAGTTTGGAAAGGTGAAGTAGAGGGGTGAGTCCACCTGGCAGGCAAGAAAACAGTAAATCAAATGGACATGGAACTTAGTACTTCCTCTTGCTCAGCTGTTGAAGCACCTCATGTTTGGTCTTCAGAAGAATGCATAGTGCTGAATTTATTCTGTTAAGTCCAGAGAGATAGAAAGCAGTGGAAAGCCATTAAAGCAGAACCATCTGGGGGAAGACAACCAGTACTATCTTCTGTATTAACATAGAATCATAGAATGGCTAGGGCTGGAAGGGGCCTCTGAAGGTCATCTAGTCCAACCCTCTTCTATAAAGTTTAAGTAGTTTTTTTGAGGATGGCTGTTGTATATGTGAAACAGAGAACATCTGTTCTGCTCTTTTACATTTTTGTGAGTCTGTACAGAATCATGTAATTATTCTTGTTTTGTAAGTAAGGGCATATGTGATAGTGGTTTTCCCGCCCTTGGGATATCAAAGCTCAGATGCTTTCAGATCCCAAATATTGTGTTCTGCTTTTAAAATGTTTTACATTGTAATTCTGGTTTGTCTCTTGATTATTTTTTAAACTCCCCTTTCTTATTCCACCATGTATATGTGTGTGGATGAGGGTGGCCAACTCCACAATTTTTGAAGTGTCTGCAAGTAAAGCCTTTTCATATTGTAAAAATTCTCACACCCACCACTACTACTCCTTCCCAGCAATTAATTCTGCCAGAACATTCTCCACAGATAGATTTGTATTCATCCTTCAATCTCATCACTGCTGCTTCTGAGAGTTTTTCACCCTCTCTCTCCTAGAACAGTGGGTGCAGTCCTAACTTTCCATTTTTCCTCATCTGTTCCTACTGCCCCAGCAAGCACTTCAGGGGAAGGAGGAGTGATAGCCAAGGAGCTTTTCTTCCTTCTAGACAGCTGAGAGGAACAGGGAGCAGAGAAGCTTAAGTCTCAAACTTGTTTCAAACCCAAGGAATCTAAGAAGTACAAGTGTACAGCCAGGTCTTCTAAGCTATATGTACTTTTTTTTTTTCTCTGTTTTGCTACACTGATGGTTGATACACCTCTTCTTCTGGATAAAAATGTGAATGGTGGCAGAGAGGGAAGGCAGCATTAGGTGTTAAAGGGGCAGTTTCAGTCCATACTACACTAGTTACTTGCCTTTACCAGTTTTTCATATTTTTTAGCATCACAATATTCCCAAATCCCTCTTGCTGTTGGCATTACTCCGGTCACCAGGATCCACCTTTGGGACATTTTGACTCAGCAGCATCCATAACACTTTGGTCTCTTCCTCTACATGGAGCATTTGGGCACCCCTAAAAACCCTGGGATACAAAGGATATGGCAAAGCAACAGCAGAGGCCTCAGAGTGAGTCAGAGAGAGCCAGGAAGGATTTGTCCTGCAGGGAGAGACATAAGGGGAGACAATGAGCTGGGGAAGTAGAACTGCCTGCATGTGCTTGCAGAACTAGCAAATGCTGTTAGGGATAGGTGAGTTCCATGTGTAGTTCGTTTCAAGTGCTAGGAACCGAAAGCACCTCAGGGCAAGGAAAGCTGTGGACAATGTACGCTATTGTCGCTTCCTAACTTGAAAGTCTTTTTTAAATAAAAATTGAGGGGTTTTTAAAAAAAGGAGATTCAGGCTCCTGGGATGGTACCCAGTGAAACAGGCCTGCCAAGCCCTCTGCCCGTGGGAGTGATTTAAACAGATGTTCAACAGTATCTCCCTCTTTGCGTCGGGAGATGCTGGCATGCACCCTCGGGAAGGCGCGGTGCGCCCGAGGCTGCCCCGCTGCGGCTCACCTCGGGGAGTCGGGAGGGGCCTGGGTGGCGGGAGCGGAGCGCGGCGCTATCCCAGTTCACTGTCGCCGTCGGGAGAGGTACCTGCGCAAACACCGAACCGCTCCGGAGCAGGGAGGTCTCCCGGCTGCACGCCAGCAGGGTCCGGGCGGCGGGGCACGGCGGCCGCAGTAGGTGACCCTGCCCCTTGGGCACCTCCTTACGCCGGGGCGGAGGGGCGCGTGGCAGGAGTCGCTTTCACGATCACCCGCGAAGGCGCTTCCCGCTCCCACCGCCGCCGCCCTCGGGCGCTTTCTCTGGGCGACCCGCCCGCTCCCCTCCCCAGCGAGGAGGAGCGAACCTCCCACCCCCACCTCCGGAGGAGCTGGGCAAGGCATGTGCGTGCGGGGTGGCGCCTTCCGGAGGCGCACCGAGACCCGAGCTGGCTACGCGGCGGCCGCGGCTGGCCGGCGCACCATGCCGCTGCCGCTGCCACTGCCGCCGCCGCCGCCGCGGCTCCTCCTCTTCGCCTCCCGCGCGGGAGCGCGCCCCGCTCCACTCCCCTGCTGCCTCCTGCAGCAGCGGCGGCGGCGGCGCTGAGGGAGTTGCACGGGCTCTGCCCGATGTGGCAAGAAGCGATGATGAGGAGGAGGAGACGCCGCTACCTGCTAGAGCGGGCAGAGCAAGCGGGCGGCGGCGGGGCGAGCGGCGAGCAGTGCCGCTCCCGGGACTGGCTCTATGAGTCCTACTACTGCATGAGCCAGCAGCACCCGCTTATCGTCTTCCTGCTCCTCATCGTGATGGGCGCCTGCCTGGCCTTGCTCGCCGTCTTCTTCGCCTCCGGGCTGGTAAGAGACGACCTCCCGGCCTGGGACCCATGACGCACGGCACTCCCTCTCCCGCCGTCCGGCGTCCCCGCTCTCGCCGCCTGGCATCCCCGCTTTCGCTGCCCGGCTGGCATCTCCTCACTGGGTGCTGTCCGCCGAACCGAACCGGGTTGGGAGGGACGGGGCGAGTCACTGCTCCTGCAGAGGAAAGTTGGTGTCGGGAAGCACTGGGGTGGCGGCGGGCGGCGGCTGCGGGGCTCGGGGACCCACCGCCCAAACTTTGCTGCTCGATGTTCTGAGGCGACGCTGGAACAGCGGCAGCGCGGCTGATGGGGCGAAAACTGAGTCAACAAGCGCATCGAATTTAATTCAGTTAATTCATTGGCTCTGCTCCCTTCCAAATGGCATCTTAGCCGTATTGGCTTTTGTAGTATAGGGTTTAAATCGCTGCACAAAAATCCAGTCCGTACCAGTATCTGAAGTAACATTTTTTTTATGCCAGTTTAGCAGGGACCGTTCCCTCCTTTTCGTCTCGTCGTCCCGTTCCCCCATTATACCATTTTCTAGTGTTTGACCCATTTTCTCAAGAATGCTTTTGGAGCATAGCAGCCTTAGTTTTTAAGGGACATGAAGTTTGGTCGGTCCAATACCTTTTCTGCATGTCCAGTGCGGGGCTTCCAGCCTTTGGGAGGAAAATATATCACAGCGGCAGATGAGAGTCAGAGTCAGTTATCTCACCCAGAAAAGCGGTGGCGTTTTGCCCTTGCGTTAAACGCAAAGCGAAAGCTGCAGAGGGCGGTAAAATTCTTGCTCCTTTACAGAGTTTTCCTACTGTTAATAATTATAGGCAGGCTGTTTGCGTTACTGTGTACTTCTGAAGTAAAAACTGGGAATTTGAGTGGTCTCAGACTTTCTATCTTTATTTTTCTGGGTTCATTGTTTGTTTGGGGGGAGTACTTTTTTTTTTTTTAATCTAATGATCTTCTGCAAGGTTAATGTTTTCTCAATAGAGCTAGTGATCTGTTAGAGCGAGGATGAGTAGGTTAGTAGAATTGCATGGATTTTCTTTTAGAGGCACTGTGAGTAACCATGTTTACTTAAATGGAGAATCCTGCGTTCAAGCTTATAATGACCAAACTTTTGTCTTAAAAACTCCAGGAACTACTTGCAAGATTAGCTAAACTTTAGAGTTAATTGCTGGTTTATTTTCTCTTGATATTTGTATTAGTTGTATTTTGAGCTTTCTGTTTAAATTGTCATTCCTACTAAATACAGAACATTTGTAAAAGAGCTAATGGGAGGCCAGGAATAGTGATGCCTCATATTCAGTTGTGGAATGCCTGAATGTTTCAATTCTGGAGCAATGTGTACAAAATACAGGTTTGACACCTTATCTCAGTGTGTTAACTTGGGTGCTTGTTCATCAGGGCTGAAGGGACCAATGATGGAAATGGAATGCAATCTATGTATGCTGACGTATAGTTACGTGTGGAGATATACACAATACTTACCTACATGTCAGAGTAGCACAACATGAGCTTGGCAGTGTTTAGCACTGAATTTCCTACTGTTTGGCTTGTTTACAACATGCTTAGTTTTGTAATTCCCATTCTTGAGGTAAATCATTCATGTTAACAATGGAGGCATAAGACTGGGCCTACATTGAAGGATTGCTGAAAGTTCTGGAAACAAAACTGTGAGCTTGCCAAATCTTGCCAGGCTTTACTACTGCAGAAAGAGTGGATTTTATAGTTCAGTCTGCATTTGGAATTCCAGACATACCGGAAGAGGAAAAAATGTGCTTTTAAAACTTTTTTCCTGAGCCTTTATCTTCCTGTGGCTAACAACTGGACGGGTAAATGGAGAGAGAGGTGGGGCTCATCCTTAAAGTTTCCAGTCGACAGATGAAAGTAACTTCAGTCAGAGAGAAAGCTTGCCTATATGGACTTCCAGCCACAGGATGTTGGACAAAATCCTTTGGAGCCCTGCCCAGAGTTTCACCTAAAAGCATTTTATTGTAGTCTAGCTCTGGTTGCATTTGTCATTAAAATATTCTTGAAGTTTTAGATGTTTCCCCCACATCTGAATAAAGAATATTCTTTTTATATAGCTGGGGAATCTTAGAGTTTTTGGATTTTTTTGTGGCTGATGATATAAAAGGGGCACACAGGAGTGTTGGAGACGGAAGAGTCAATATTAATATCCTTGTCTTGATCTTGCACATCTAGTAGTTGTGTGGTCGGTTCTACAGAAGATTTGGTTTTGTAGAGGAGTAGCAATGGAAGTGGGATAGTTCTGTGTAGGTCTGTGCTGTGCATTTGAAGTTAAAGGAAATAATTCTTTATTTCTTGTACAAAGTAGTTAAGATTTTACCAAAAATTAGTCAAGTCCATTGCAGGAACAAAACTCCAGAATGACTCACCATAACACTTGATTTGTATTTCTCACTTGTACTTCAAAGAACTGCTTAGAACATGGAATGTGTTATTGGACATTGGTAAGAAAAGATGGATATTTGTGAAGCAAGAACCATTTTTATGTTCTAGGCTTTCTTTAAAAAAATCTGAAACTAATGGAAGTGAGAGGCTTTCCTTCTAGTTTAATTTTGTATTTGTTAGATAAAATATATAAATCTGATGTCTGAGTTGACTTTTAAATTTTTTTTTGGCAATGTATTCTTAAGTGTTCCAAACACAGCCAACCACACAGGGATGTATTTTGCTTACTCAGCTGCTTCAACCTGTCAGAAAATGAGCAGTTGCCTTCCTCAATTCAGATGAAAAATTTATAAAAGCTGTTGCAAAGTTACAGTAAACAAGATTACTTACAAAGTGTGCCTGGAAAACTGATTATTTCCAGACAATGTACTGCTATTGTTACTGAGAGATGATTCTTGGGAGATTTCGCTTTTGTTTTGTTTCAGAAAACTGTTGTGATTTTGGTCCTTGGAATTAAGCACTCTGTCTCCTCAAACACTAAATATAAGACTCACAGAGTCTGCTTGAAAGATGACCATTCACAGCTTGGAATTTTAAATAAGGTAGTGATAGTATCAACCTTTGAATTTCCTGTGTCAAAGTATCCTCTTTATTTCTCTATACCTAGGTGAACTGAAAACGGGCAAAATGAAGTAAGTCATCCATGTTTAGCTACTGCTTTAATCAATAGAGAGTAAATTATTTTTCCAAACCTGTGAAAGCCTTCCAGTGTTTAGAAATGCCAGAGGTCAGCTTCATTTTCTGTTTATTGTCTTGTTCTTTTTATATAGTATGTAGGACAGACTTATTTGCCCTCCACTCCCTTTTTAGTACTAAAAACTTATGACCGTTTGGAGTGATATCTAGACCATTTTTGTCTACAGCCAGAGCATATCTATTACAACTGCAATTTGTAGCAGAAAAAAACCCAACCAAACAATTTAAAAATTCATACTGTAAAATGTGAGTGTATCTAAATTATCTACAATTGCGGTATTTTGTTTCTTACATGATTAAACAAAACTCTGACAGAAAACAGGGATGATCCCCAAATTGTAACTTCCCTTTATCCACGTGTTTTCTAGAAATAAATAGTGCCCAGACCATAGATACAAGAAACTAAAGGTTGGCTGCACACCTACATCACTGACATGCCCAAATACCCTCTATAGCAGAAGTGGGAGCAGACAGTCTTTCTTGAAGGATCAGTACCATTAATTAGGGAGGTACCTGTGACATGGCATATAGCCTGTGCTGCAGGAACTGGTTTTCTGGCATCAGACTAACTGAATTTAGCTTCAGTTGATCCTGCATGGAAGTGGAGGTAGCTGCCTCGTTCTAAAGAAGTACATTAAAACTTCTTAGCTGCCAACCTGATGGGTAAGGAGCTGTCTCAGTGCAAAGAGAATCAGAAGATTCCTGTCAGCCTCCTGGGACATGAACTTCTGTGTGCAACTTCTTTGGGCTCTTGGTTAGAATGACAGCAAATATTTGCTCTATTTGGTCTTACTTGCCTAAAAGAAATCCTTGCTGCTTCTGTTAAAAACTGGTTGTCAACCAAACTCTTCTGGCTCATCCTGAAATGGAGGGGGGAAAGTCTTCAAGTCCATGTGGAAAAGGTAGGTTTGAAAGACATGTTCTGTCATTTTAATTGCAGTGTCTCAAGTTATTAGGTATCTGCATAAGGGCATCTACTGCATGTGTCTGGTAGTGTTCTCATCAGTACTCTGGATCTGAAAAATGGATCCCTCCACACCAAAAGGTCACCACACTGATGTGGTTGTATCCCTATTCATGAGATGCTCTGTTATAACCTAATTGCATAGAACAATACAGCTGTGTTTTAAGTTCACTCAATTTTAGGAAAGCTTTTGAGACCAGCCCTGTGTAATTTAAAGGATTTTTTTGTTCAAAAGTGCCAACTGTCTTCCCAAAGTCCAAGAATACCCAAGATCTGAAAGCATTCCCTGGAATCCTTGCAGTCTGAAAGTAAGCCAAAGCATCTGCGATACTATTTTCAAATTCCAGCACTTTAATTCCCCTGAAAAGAAAACGAAGTCATAGCAAAGGTGATGAAGTAGGAAAATCCTTACTAATTAAAGGACAAGCAGAGACAGGGTTGCTTGCATGCTTGATGCTGGGGCGGTTGTGCCCAGGAGGTATCCTAACCTCTTCTTAAACCGATTCTGCCAGATTATTGCAACTACCAAAATGAGGAAGGATTAAAACCAAACTTTATTGTATTTATAATGCCTTTTCTTTCCATAGTTCCAGCTAGAATTGAACATACAGTACTGCTTTCAGATATTCTGTTAAAATATTCCATGACAAAATCCTGTTTCTCATTTTTTTTTTCCTTGTCTCTAGGCACCATATCACAATACATTCTTCCAGCTATAGTTGCTGGCTATTTGATACAGCCTTAGAATATTGCTGTTCCTGCCAAATGTTCCTTCCAGTAGTATCTTTGCTTGTCTAAGCATGACTTTTGCAGCCAGTATTACCTCTTCAGTGAGAGAACTTTAAGGATTGCTGCATCTTGCTGTCAGAAGCAGGAGATGCCTGACTTCGTGTCTGGTTTCGTTCATTCAGCACTGCATTAGTCTGTGCCTTTGCTTGTTTCATTTGCTAATGGTACTTCCGGTACATCTGTGGTTACTTTAAATGCTGCTAAGAGCTTGTTTCATTTGCCAGTCCCTAACAAGCCTGCAGAGAGAGGACTACCAAGGTAATGAGGTGCCAGTGGCAACCTCACTTTGCACACCTATTTCATCCTTCATATTGAATAACCTGAGTGCTGAATAAGAGTTGGACAGAATCACAAGTATGGCTATATTGAAAAAAATACTTGCCTTGAACTGCAATCTTAATAAATTAAAAGTGCTGTGGCTACCTTGGCAATGGAAAGCTTATCTGATATTACAAATTGTGACTCAAATTGGTGGATCCACAACTTCTAATCGCTACTGCAGCTGACAAAAAGACAAATAACATACTGACTAGTGCTGTTGTTTACTGAGGTGCAATGGGAATAAGACAGTTAATGGATAGGGCTGTGATTGTCTGCTGTCTTTATCAGCAACAAGCCGGGTATGTGGATTAACAATTTATGTATTGGCAGCTTCATAGTGGATCTGACATAAACCTGTGAATACCTGTCTGCTTATCTTAATTTTTTTTTTAATTGGTTTCAAGTTCCTTGTTGTGGACAAAGATATCTGACCCATTTGTGGGGATCTTAAAACTCTTACAAAAACGGTGAATAGATTTCTTTGGTTGAGTCTTCAAGAGGACTCCTAGATTCAGGACATTAACCATCACAGTGGCTATGTTTATGCTATGAATAAGAAAACTTACTGTTACAATGGTAGCAGTCACTGGAATCTTCCAGAATGCACTAAACATCACTCCAAGCTGACTGTGGCATGGACATTTAACATAGATAGAATTGATCTGTAAGTCCCTTGAGTGCCTGTGTGTGCCATCTTCAGAGGAACAAAGTGCAGCCGAACACCTGTAGTGTTTCATCCTGTGCTTATATCCCCAGCCACAGCCAAGCTGTGATCCCAAGCACGCTAAGTGCTGCCACAGGGGCTTCGACATATTTCATAAACAACTGAGTCAGCAAAAGCCATATTGATATGTCATGACGAGAAGATGCCAGCATATGAAACTTCTGGCTTTGGGGATCTGGACCCCAAAATAAGTGAATTAGCACAGTTCTACCCCTTTTGCCCTCCTTCTCTTTCTTTTTTTGAAGGTTGATATTTTTTTTTTGAGCATCACTTCTGGTCCTATTGAACATAATAATAAATAATAATAATAATAATAATAATAATAATAATAATAATAATAATAATAAAAAGAAAAAACAGCTCCACACATTTACTTCTCCAGATCTTTTTATTTTATATCTAATTTTTATGTTCTACGCTTTCCGAGATAAGTCCTCTGGACACTGAACCTTACTCAGATCATGCTGAAAATTGAAGGGACAGTTGCACCATCTGTGCAGAGGAGTTTGAGGCTGTTGATACACTTAGCTTCACAGTTTTCTCTTTCTCCCACCTGTATGAAAACACTTTATTTCGCTCTTGTCTCTGAACAGAACTCTTGTTCTTAGTGATGCCTATTGTCTCATCCCACTGAGTGGACAACGAGGGAAGTGAATCTTTGTGATCCCCTGAAAGAGGCTGTCCCTGCACGGCAGGGCCACAACAGTGACTCCGAGGAACAACAACAAAATAATTTATTAGTTCTCCTTACTGAAACAAGTAACAAATGTTAGGGATAAAGATGTAAAGATGCTGTACTTGTAGGTGGTTATTTTATGGTGTCACTGAATTTTGAGAGAAAGGAAGCAAAACAGGAGAAAAGAGGGGGAGTGAGAGAGTGAGGAAGAGAGAGAGATACAGGGAAGAGATTCTCACCACTTGTGGATCCAGCAACGTCTCACTGGATCAGTTCAGTTCTTCAGCAGTGGGTGCACACTGAGCAATATTTTTCTGTTCCTTTATACCCTTGAGATCTCTGGGTGGCATTCCCAATTTCCACAGGCAGTGGTGTTGATTTGCATGAGACCCATGAGCTAGGAGTAGCATGGTGCCTGCCATCCACCTCCCCCATGGCACAATCAGCAGAAGCACTTAAGTCAGTCCCACCTATGCAGAATTTATCTCTTCCTGTTGTTAAAGAGTTATCTGCAAAGAGGGAGCACAGAGACATTGGAAGCAATCAGCACTTCTCCCCTTATAGAGAGGTCTTTCCAGATCTTATCACCACTCAAGGTTTGAGGCACGTAATAGCCAGGCTCTCTATGTGATACAAAAGCCCCTTACTGTTCCTGGAGATAGTCTGTTCCACGCTTCTGTTTGGGAGAGGCAGAGGAAGCAGCACACATCACTGCAGTCCTCTTGGCCTTGCCCTCAGGTCTGTTGTCTGAGCATCTGTTTCTTCCACTATCCATATTCCTAGTTTTGAAATTTCTCTAACCTAGATGTGCTCCAGAGGGCAGCTGGTATAAGATGTGCTGTGGCTAGCACTTGTTTTTATTTTTATCTACAGGTGCAGCTAGTCTGGTGTTTGATCATTGGGTAGTCCNTTTCACTTTTGATAGGTGTTACAGTGCAGTTACTCTGAAAAAAATAAGTCTTGAGTCCTGTGAAGTAACGTATTATAATGTGTAACCAATGGAGCTTTTTGAACAATGGCATATTTATTAATAGATTTATCTGCAAAACTGTAATGGTTTAAGATCAGGGCAGCCCCTTAGACCTANCCATGAGAACCCCTACGGGCTGATGGCTTTTCAGAGCCACTCATTGGGCATTGAAAAAGTAGGTTGAACTTGTTTTTTTCCACCTGCCTCCTCAGGCAGCTACACAACTGTGTGCTGTGAGACCTCTTCAAGGCACTAAATTCTATGGCATGCATAGTGGATCTGCCCACTGGCTGGATAAGTGGGATTGCTGTCTTGCCATTCCAGGTAAAATTTCCCCATCATAGAAGATCTTAGGAAGACTGGGTTCCCCAGTTCCTTTTGCAGCAACACTGAATTCAGGCTGAAGACTTGGACACCTTACTTCTCCTGAGATATTTGTTAGGAAAAGAGATGCTCTTTGAACTTGGCTCAGGACCTGCTTGCTAGTGCCAAGTCCACCACTAAGCTGTGTCCCTAAGTGCCACATCTACACGTCTTTTAAATACCTCCAGGTATGATGAGTCAGCCATTTCCATATGCAGTCTGTTCCAATCCTTGATAACCCTTTTTTTGTGAATAGATTTTCCTAAAAGCCAATCTAAGCCTCCCCTGGCACAACTTGGGGCTATTTCCTCTTGTCCTATCACTTGTTACTTGGAAAAAGAGACCAAGACCTACCTCATTACAGCCTCCTTTCAGATAGATGTAGTGAGCAGTAAGGTCTTCCCTGAGCCTTTTCTCCAGACTGAAGGACTCCAGTTCCCTCAGCCAGTTTTCAGATATTGTTTCTCTTGCTTTATACACAATATCAGGTGGATGGATTCCCTTTCTTTGATGCAGCCACTGATGGTCCTTTCTGGTGACATAGTGGTCTAAGGGCAGTCTACTCTGGTCAACACCTAGGAGGTGGAATGTCCTCTAATCCTATCATCCTGCTAGCTTGTGCCAGTAAGTAGCCACAGTCTCTTACTTGAGCTTGTTTGTGCCCTGATGAATCCAGACAATTTCCAAATCCAGCTGGCATATGGTGGGATTTTATACACAGCTTCAAATGATGTGAATTTTTATTTTTTTTTTTATCACTAAAACAATTTACCAGATTGTTTTTGGCTTCTTTAATTTTTAATATTTTCTTACCTGTGCCTTAATGAAATGGGCTAACAGTACTGTCTAAATAAGCTCTCAGCTAATACTAAACAGAAATGTCTGGATTTGTAGAATCTCTTTTGCTCTAATTCCTGTTAATTTATCTGAACTTTTGCTCTTTTATAGAGATGTTATTTGGCACAGTTGTATTTCAAATGTTATGTATTTCAAACATATTGTTTAACTTTATTTGAAATTTTATCATTATAGAAGTCATACCCAATGCAGAACATGGGCCTGATCCTGAAGTAAAAAATTTAGTAAGAAATCTCTTTGGTTTGAAGACAGTTGAACCAAGAGATATATGAGAGTGTGGAAAGTGTCCTTAGAGGAGTACACTTAAGAACGTTTTCTGCTCTAATAATAACTATGTTTAGTAAGTGATTGCAAAACCTTAAAAAAACCTTGAAAAGTAATTACACCATGACAATATTGACTTTTCAATATTAAAACTATTTTTCATGTTTCCTTATTATGCTGATAGGTTAAAACTGTGGAATATTATTGCAAAATGTATTTTTAAAAGATCCAGTAGACAAAGAAGCCTAAGCTTAACTTTTCCTTCATTAAACAGACCTTTAAAATGAACCCTGTTTTCTCATGTGCTGAAATTCATGTGCTCCCTAGTTCAAATTTTGTGATCCTTACTTTTAAGCAAGTCCCATCTTGACATTTTTTCTTGATTACAGCCAGATTCTCAAGTTACTATGTCAGGAGTTAAGTGGTGAGGGAATGCCAGCTTTTAGCTTCAATTTAAAAGTGACGGCCAAATTATTCAACTGTCAGTATTAAAAAGCTAAAAACCTGAATGAGTGCTTCAGTATTTACGATGTCGGTGGATCTTTATGTGTACAAGGAAGGCCATAATTTCACTTTTGATAGGTGTTACAGTGCAGTTACTCTGAAAAAAATAAGTCTTGAGTCCTGTGAAGTAACGTATTATAATGTGTAACCAATGGAGCTTTTTGAACAATGGCATATTTATTAATAGATTTATCTGCAAAACTGTAATGGTTTAAGATCAGGGCAGCCCCTTAGACCTATAACAGATGCTGTGTTAATTCCCCTCCCTTCCCAAAGGGAATAAGAGAGAGAGACTTAGTGATTAGAAAAGGAAACCAGAACAGCTTTAATTAAAATTAAAAAAAAATAAATAAAAATTGATACAATTATATACAAAACCTGTATGAAACCCAACTCCCCCGATGGCAATTACGTCATCATCACCACCAATGCTTTGGAACAGGCATTGGGAGAGTCCCAGACTGGGCCTCCTAGCAGGCAGGAGCTGTGTTCAGGAGCTGGATTCTGATACTGGATTCAGGAACACACTGACTGGGATCCAAGTCAGAATGGACAGAGTCCTCCTCAGATGCTCCAAGGAAGAAACTGGAAGAGGACCTGAGCCAAGAGGAGCAAAGACAGCAAAGTGAGACAAGAGGACAAAGAGAGAGGGCTGAGACCCTTCTGATCCCTGAGTTTTATACTGAATAGGATGTATAGGGGCTGGAATCCCTTGTTGATCAGGTTGGAGTCACCTGTCCTGTCTGCTTCTCCCTGTGCCCCCCAGTGTGGCACACAGATCCAGCAGTGACCTTGGTCTGCATACCAACCCTTGGTAGTAACTCTAACCATGGGGTGTTATCACTGCTGGGAGCAGACACTGTCTGGGAAAACAAGCTGCTACCTTCAGACAGTGCAGTTAGAAGAATTGAGAAGTAAAATCACTGAACAGATTTAGTTATATTCTCACTCAAAACAGGACAAAAGCATAAATTTTTCATGTGTTTTACTCAATTTATCTTCCTGTACCCATATTTTAGATGTTGCATGAACAGCAGTTGTTAATATTGGAGAGTTTCTTTATTTTGAATATAAGAGGAGAAAGAATTTTGGGAAATTCATAAAGCAAACTGAACTAAGTTTTTAAGACCTATTTGCAAAGGAATTAAAAACCACTACATGTAGAACGAAGCATGCAAGAAGGTTATGTTCATAACTACATTTACATTAAAAATAATCTAAATTATATGAGTAGGTGGTAATTAGTTCTGGAGCCTGAAATAATTAGTTCCATCAAAGTACAAACTTCTGCTTGCTTTGCTGTGTATTGTCTTGGCCATCTTCTGAAGGGGATGCTTCAGGGAGCAGAATGTAATTAACTGTTGTTGCTTTTTGGGACATAGTTTATCTTCTGTGGCTGCCAGCTAGTGTTGTTCGGTTGGACAATTTTATAAGTGCAGCATCAGAGTGTAGGAACTGGGTTGAACCATTTTGTTTTTCATGGACTCTTGAATGTCTTAAAGTAGAGATACTTTTGATAACTGCCAACCTGAGAGAAGATTGAGAATGTTGCTGGATGACTGAAAGGCATGACAGTTGTGTTTGGGTTCCCTGACTCCCTGTGGGCCCTCTAAACCTCAGATTATGAAATAAATTGTTGTATGTACTGACAGATTTTATATAACACGTGGTTAATAAGATGAGAGCATACAAAGTGATGGAAAATAAAATGAGAGGAAAACCTGCTGATAGGGCAAATTAGGCTGTATGAAGAAATAGGAAAAGCTGCTCACTGTTTAGGTTGGGTGTATGGGATTTGCACAGGGCCTATTTATGTATAGAAAATACACAAGCACATAAGTCCTGATTATNTCTCTTTGGTTTGAAGACAGTTGAACCAAGAGATATATGAGAGTGTGGAAAGTGTCCTTAGAGGAGTACACTTAAGAACGTTTTCTGCTCTAATAATAACTATGTTTAGTAAGTGATTGCAAAACCTTAAAAAAACCTTGAAAAGTAATTACACCATGACAATATTGACTTTTCAATATTAAAACTATTTTTCATGTTTCCTTATTATGCTGATAGGTTAAAACTGTGGAATATTATTGCAAAATGTATTTTTAAAAGATCCAGTAGACAAAGAAGCCTAAGCTTAACTTTTCCTTCATTAAACAGACCTTTAAAATGAACCCTGTTTTCTCATGTGCTGTTGGATGTGTTTGGATTAAAAAAAAGACAAGCAATTATATCTACTGGGTTTGAAACTGGGTTTGCTATGGCCAAAGAAAATCTGGACTTTGTCACTCTTGCCTTGTCTCAAT
>VYZU01041810.1:28961-43127 GCA_013401355.1 Ceyx cyanopectus
AAAGAATTTTGGGAAATTCATAAAGCAAACTGAACTAAGTTTTTAAGACCTATTTGCAAAGGAATTAAAAACCACTACATGTAGAACGAAGCATGCAAGAAGATTATGTTCATAACTACATTTACATTAAAAATAATCTAAATTATATGAGTAGGTGGTAATTAGTTCTGGAGCCTGAAATAATTAGTTCCATCAAAGTACAAACTTCTGCTTGCTTTGCTGTGTATTGTCTTGGCCATCTTCTGAAGGGGATGCTTCAGGGAGCAGAATGTAATTAACTGTTGTTGCTTTTTGGGACATAGTTTATCTTCTGTGGCTGCCAGCTAGTGTTGTTCGGTTGGACAATTTTATAAGTGCAGCATCAGAGTGTAGGAACTGGGTTGAACCATTTTGTTTTTCATGGACTCTTGAATGTCTTAAAGTAGAGATACTTTTGATAACTGCCAACCTGAGAGAAGATTGAGAATGTTGCTGGATGACTGAAAGGCATGACAGTTGTGTTTGGGTTCCCTGACTCCCTGTGGGCCCTCTAAACCTCAGATTATGAAATAAATTGTTGTATGTACTGACAGATTTTATATAACACGTGGTTAATAAGATGAGAGCATACAAAGTGATGGAAAATAAAATGAGAGGAAAACCTGCTGATAGGGCAAATTAGGCTGTATGAAGAAATAGGAAAAGCTGCTCACTGTTTAGGTTGGGTGTATGGGATTTGCACAGGGCCTATTTATGTATAGAAAATACACAAGCACATAAGTCCTGATTATGATGGTTTTGGCAGGTATAGGTGTGTATCCTCTATCCGTGGCATACAATACAGTAAGAATAGTCATGAGGCTCCGTGGCTTCACATTTGCATACAGGCAGGTCAAGTGAAGGTTGTTTGCTCTTGTTTGAGATGTACCTTTGAAAATCAGAAGAGCTGTATCAAATGACACTTGCACTCACTCAGTGCAGATAAGAGAAACCTTATAACCAAATGTAACTCCATCAATATCTAGCCACTGTTGCCATCCTTGGAAACAACTTTGGCCATCCTTGGAAACCTGTTTCTAGTTCTTTTGTATTCATTTGGAAGTGGTGGTGGTGGTAGGACCAGGATTGTTTATGGTGTTCATCATGCATCTCTTGTTATCATCATGTTATCTCTTGTTAATTATTTTCCTGTTCTGCATTTTGGGTTGTTTTTGGCTGCTAGTGAACGCAGAAGTGATGTTTTCATGGGTCTGCTTATGAAATATCTCCATTTCTAAGTTTTAAGAACCAACAGCTTGTTGTCACATGTTCAGAATTAGGATTGTATTGTCTGAGCTATTGCACTTCACATACATCGCTGAAATTCAGCTGCCATTTTCTTGCTCAGTGGTGGCTATTATGAAATTCTTTTGTAAATCTTCGTAGTTGTCCCTCATAATTGTCAGATTGCTATTCACTTATTCTCCTAAATTGTTTATGGATATGCTGAATAACATATATCCTAGGATTCCTGAGGACTTTTGTGGGCACTTTGGGACTTTGGTTTTTAACAGATTTTTCCAAGATGAATACCAGACCTTTAGTCTTTGAGTGGGATCCCAGGAGAGACTGGCATTAAATAACATTCCTGTTTTTGAATACTAGGGCACTTTGGGTGGAGGTTACATGGTACAGTAGCTCTTCCTCCTTTCAGTCCCATTGGCCCTTTCTAGTGGACCCTATATGATTGTGGTGATTCTTTTTACAGTTCATATTCTTGCTTTTGTCTGTAATGCCTTATACTGATACCTCAGTTTGAGACAGATCTTTTGATGTGTTCTCCCTGTGTAGAATATTCTGGACTGAGAATTATCCCACATTGAATGTCGATGAAAAAAAAAACCAAGAACTTTTATGCTACAGTCTGCTTTTCTTTAACTCTTATTTTTAATACCTGCATCATCTGTTTGCTTAGNTGTTCAGGCATTCTGGTTGTGTTTTGGGAATTGATTAGATTTTGGCCTGTGCTTCTGAGTTTTATAGTTTCTTCAGGACAACTACGAAGATTTTAATCTGTAAGCTTCTAGCTTCCCCTTTCAATTTTAGTGTTTGGTTTTTGCTTTTCATTTGTTTGCTTAACAAGCTTTGTCATTGTTGTAAAGCAGCTCCTGGAGCATGATATTTTATCAACCAGTTTCTTTCCACTTCTTGAGATTGAGTGTTTTATCTTTCTTTTTAATGGGTATTTTTGTTTGGTTTTTTTGTTTGTTTCTTTGTTTAGTTGGTTGGTTGGTTTGCTTTTCAGCTCTGCATGAGACAAAGACAGTGGTCTCAGCTTCCATCTACCATTGTGCTCCTTAGCCAGTCTGGCTGCAAGTCACAGAACTATCTCTTGACCTGTTGTGTTTTCTTCTTTAACAGCCTGTCTTATCTCTGAGTCTGAAAGAAACTCAACTAGTTTTCATCCTGGTTGGATGACCAGACCTTTAGGTCATTTATTTTGTCTTTGCTGTTCAGTCTAGCTTTTTGGTTCACAGAGACTTGGTGTTATTTGTTGATTCTCCAAGGTTGTTCATACAAGCTTTTCTTGAATCTCTGCTGAAGTACATGGTTTTCAGTCTTTCCTGCTTTTTTCAGTATTCTGATGATGTCTTTTTTCCACCAAGTTTTCAGTAAGACTATTCTGTAATTAATGTTGCTGCAAGAACAGGCACTTTAGTTCTTCCATCTAGCTTCTTAGGCTCTTAGTATTTATACAGAAGAGTGTATACTTGCCAAATTTTTAAAAAGAGTCTGTCCTGACTTTTTTTTGTTTTCATTTCCTTCTTGCTCACATTTAATCAATTTCTGTCCTTTCCTTTAGTTGAGAATTATAGGTCTCCATGACATTACTGCTTCTTTTAAACCATGTACTATGTTTCTATAACTTCTTCAGCTTGAATGTTTTCCTATGACCTTTGAAGTGTGACCAAACTCAATCTTTTGTGGTTTAGATTAAGCTCATCTACCTTCTAGATGCTCCCTCCCTATTAAAAAAAAATTCCCATTTGTTTGAATTCCCTTTTTAACACATTTTCTTGGTCACTTTTTGAACTTTCTCATGTCAACCTGTGTTGTTTTGGGAGCATTTCTTGGAATGCTACCATAGTTGTCTGTTTCTTCACTAGCAACCAATATTTTACCTCCTGAACTTTTAATGCTCCTTACATTAGTTATTTTCAGAGCAGCCATGGCCTTTGACCCTTCCAAATCACCACCAATAAGCCTTTCCAAGCCCTTTGTGATGGCTGATGGCTTTGCATTAAGCGGAGAGGCCTGCCATCTTTGGTAGTTAAAACTCACAATCATTGCTTTAATGTGGAGTCAGTGAGGTTCATGCAGCAGTCAGGCATACTTGGAAAAAGCTGGATGCAACTGAGTAAGTGAGAAGATAAACAAAATCTATATGTATTTTGACTCATTGAAAAAAAATGACACTGGCAGAAAGTGCTTGACACTGTAGTTAAGCACATAGGAGTCTGGGGGTGTTCACAATACCTGCATGGTTGGTATTGTCACTGTGAGTCTTACATACTAACTAGGATGGACCCTGTAAAGTCAAAGAACAGTTCCTGTTGATTTCAGCAGAATTACTGCACTGCTGCAAAATGCCACACTTCTCACACAAGGGAGATTTTACAGCACACACTGTTTGTGACTTTTGAGTTTGAGGAGAGGCTCCAGGTGACCAGAACATCATCTGAAGGATCTCAAGGAAGTCTTACTGCTTAATAGTGACACAATATGCTAACAAATGCTAAATTATCTATAACCTGACGAGGAATGCAGAACTGCTTCTTTCTGGTTATATATAGCATCATGCAGCAGCTTGGCAGTTGTAATGCCAGTCAGAATTGCCTGATAAATGTGATGTGCAGATTGCTGAACTGATTGTGAACTAGTGAGGAGTCAAATATTTCCATGTGTTAATAGCAAGTATAGACGGCACATCAGGCTCATTAACAGAGAGAACTGAATTTCTCAAGATAAAAGACATCATGAAACAACTGGATTTGAGCCTGATGCTGTTACCATTGATCTACTGAGCCAAACAGGGAATGCTGAATCAGAGGGAAAAAATCTCAGGCATGCAATTATATAGGGCCTTAGTGAAAATCAAAAGCTTCGTTGACACAAACTTCAGGACAGTTTGATTAAAATGTACAGTTCAATTAATTTTCTGCTAGTGTCCTTGAACATGTTCTACAAAGCTCAATAAAAGCTTAAAAAAAAAAGGCACATGAGAAAGCTTCTAACCAGGCATCTGAGCAAGAAAAACAAGCAAAGCTTTGTATCATGAAGGATAATGGTGGGAATGAAAGGCAGAGTTTTTCTAAGTTGTGAATCCAGAAAATACCATGTGGGCTTGGAAACAGCATTTGGCCTCACTACCATTTCTGAAGTGAAGATGGATGGATAATGATGGCATTGATGGAAGAGAAATCTTTGAAAAACTTTTCTTAAGTTTTAAAACTTGTCCTAAGTAATGATGTCCTAGATGAAGTTGTACAGTTACTTGGCCGGGAGCAGGGCATGGCACCTCCTAATAAAATGAGAGATTTTTCCAGCTGTCTAGCATATGGCATTCAGTGAAGTCAGCCATAAGCAGCTTTACTAAAATATAAAACCATGAAATAAGAGTTACAAGTAGACAGAAGACTTTTGCAGCTTTTTGGCTTTGTAGAAATCTGTTTCTTGAAGTGTTAGAGAATTGAAACTCTTTTCAGTTTTATGAAGGGAAGGGTGATGATATTTCTTCTGAAAACTATTCTGATTTTCTCAAGTCCTGGAAAAGGGTAAATGGGAAACTTTTGGGAAAGGAAGGCAAAGGAAAAATGGGTAATTTTTGCTGTAGATTCTTTAAGTAAATCTGGTTAAAGGCTTGGTTTTGGTGGAAAAAAGAGTAAATTAGTAATCCTTGAGCCTTGAAACATTTTTTTTAACACTGTGGGTTTTTGAAAATAAATATGTGAAATAATGCGTAGTTTCTAACATCTGAAGGATGTTACTCAGTTGTTATATTTACATTTAGAAAGTGTTTCATTGATCTCAGCAAAAAGTTGCTTTAGTAGGAATTTAATATGGTGAATGGTTTGAATTAGTTCAAAGTGTGTGGTATTTCAGATCCCAGGCAAGAGTTCTCTGTATACAGACTTCTGTCAAATCCCAGTAAATGAACAGAGTAAAGGATCAAAAGAATGAGGAACCATGGCAGAAGATGAAAACTGGTATTTTAAATGCTTGTTGATTTTTATAGTAATAGTAGATTTTTTATAGTAACTCATCAAGCTGTATGTTTTTTTAATAAAACAGTGAAGTGCTCTACAGCAGCTTTGCTGTTTAAATTGAGGGTATGGCGTTATCTGGGAAAGGAAAGAACAGGCTGTAGAATGGAAGAAGGTTATGCTCTTTGGAAAGATGAGTGAAAGTAATTCTTCAGATTTTAGGGGTGATTAGATCATTGCTCACTTCTGAAGAATTTATGGAGGTTGGAAAAATAGACTTTTTAATTTCTTCAGTAATTAAAAGACAGCAAGATAGAAAACACTCAGCAAGACAGAGCTGTTAGGCAAGATCCATGTATTGCAGGCTAAGCCATTATGTTTGAAAGTGTCATGCTGATATTGTAATTCCATTACCTCTGTTGTATTTTAATTTCTGAGACTGGCAACAAAAGAGAAGGAGAATGTGGGTTTTTTGTTTGGTTTATTTCCCCACCTTCTTGGGAAATTGTTAATGAAATGGAACAGTTAGCCTTTGGGATTTGTCTTTTCATTCAGCATAATCTTTTAACTTACTAAACACACTGATGATTGCAAATATTGATGAGGAAGCTACAAGTTCTGCTCTTGAAGTTGCGACTTCATAAACATTTACTTCCTCTGAAGTAAAAGGAAAATATTGTTTAAAGTAATTTGCAAAATAAATTACTGCCTCATGGAATTTATTTTGTAAATAAATGCTGGCCTGCTTTTGTTGACCTGACATTAACTTGTATTTTACAGGCAGGATCGTGAAGAAATCCCCCTGTACAATTAAGCCTTTCTGGAAATGATTCAAATTGTAATAACAGTTGTTTCCTCATTTATTTTTAAATTGTCTAAAGTGTATACTATTCTGTCTTTACATTTCGTTTCTTCTTCAGAATGCACACAGTGTATGGGGTGATGCAGACAGCTTGTGAGATTGGAAGCAGGTTGTTTTGTAGTCAGCTCAGAGAAGTGATGTCCCATTGCAGTCAGTGAGGTGGCATTCACTTACCTGTGATGAGGAGCTGAAACACCATCAGCTATTTTTTTGACTACACGTCTATACCAAAACAAAAACTGTGCAATATCCAACCAGACAAGGGGAGAAAGCAGAAAGAAGATGTTATATTTAGTGATCAGAGTGTCTTAGCTAAGTGTTGAGAACAATGTATGCTTAAAAAAAAAAGGATATTGACTAATCAGTCAGTAAGCTGTTAATTGGAACAAACATTTTGATAGATTGATCTAATGATGGAATACATACAGAAATATGTAGCTATGTCACCCATATATATATGTTCTAAATATTGTTGATTTGTTATGAAGCAGGATTGTCCTAGAAACCACAGTACTTTTTTTTTTTTTCACTGCAATAGACTAGCATGCTGTTGAAGTGCATATGGATATTCTTGCTGGTTTATTTGTAGTGTGATTGTTACTGCTGAATTACAATTTTGCTGTCATTTAAGTCTGTGGTTTTCCTAAGTCTTGGCTTCCTTCATGAGCATGTGGGTTCCTTTGGTGCTGTTACCTTGACTGCATGGCAGGTAGTGCAAGGAACTTAATGTTGTCATGAAGGAACTAATTCCTCTGACCTTGTAACAAGAGTTTTGCAGTCGCACCTGGATGTGCAGAAGTGAAATGTTGAAGTGAAATGCTTTTGGTGATATTTGGTCTGACATTGGTTATTGTATTACTAAATCACTGAAACAAATTTCAGAGATGGGAATGATAAAAAAAATCACAAAATTCAGAGGCTGACATCAGTAGCTCTTACTACTACTAGTAGTTATATTTTTTTTATATATTTTGTCTCTTACTGTGCAGGATTGCACGTATCTTACTTCATACAGCTCTGTACTCATGTGGACACTTACCTGTATGCCTAACTTTAACCCCATACATTTGTCTACCTGAGTGCTTGAAAGCCTTAATCTGTGCATTTAATGCCTGGAAGATTAGTGTTTGCATTTCAAAGTTATTACCATCATTTACAGTTTCTTGATTCATATTTTCCTTATATCTTAATCACCAGTGCTGCAGCAGGAATTGTTTAAATGTGTCATAAATTTAAAAGGGAAAAAAAGAGTTGAAAGACGAGCTGCCTTTGTCAGGCAGGGTAAGGGTACATGACAGATAATCTGCAATCTGCACAGTCAGATGTGGATTTTGGTCATGGTGTTTCCCTTGGTTTGAACCTGCCAAGGTGGTTGTTGCTCCTGGACCAGAAGCTATGTGGCAGTGGCAGCTCTGAGCACAACCTCAGCTCATGTGCTTTGCAGAGAGGCGATCTGCATCTCTCTTCTCCCACGGCAACATGAGGGTTACTGGTTGAGGTTCAGTAGCAGATTTGTTTGTACAGGGGGCTCCTGGCATGGGGCTGCCTGGTGCTAAGGTAGCTGCTGGCGTGGAGGTGCTGGGTTCACAGTGGGCAGAAGTGGGCAGAGCAGCTGGTGAAGCAGTGGGTATTGCCATGTGCTGCACATGTGTAGACAGGGCCCCAAGGAAAACAAGTATGAAGAGAGAAGGGGGAAAGAATCTTAGAGGAAGTGTCTCTGTAGATGTCAGGTTGTCAAACTTATTAGATTGAGAGAAAAAAAAATATTTTAAAAATGCTGACAGCATTTGTAAATTTTTGCAAATTTACAAATTGACTTGTAAATGTCTATTTTTGCTCTAACTGAAGCAAATCTTAGACACATAAAAAAGGGGGGGGACAATCACATCAAAAAAGCTTTTAAGTAAAATATTAAGTATTTAAGTTAAAAACCAAACAGTGAGCAAGATTTATCAGGGCACAAAGAGATCAACTACAAAACGGGGAAAAAACGCTATTTCTTTGTGCTTGTGTGTCTTGAAATCTCCAAATAGGTATGTTGATTGTTCCCAAGATTTCACCAGCATGAAAAATGAATATGAGACTTCTCTGCATGAAATGTGTGGTTAGTGGAGGATTTTATATGTTGCAGTAGTAGCATTTGGGGCCTGCTTTTGCAATCCTTATTGCTGCAAATGAAGCTGTAAGAATTCATAACAGCTGGGGGAATGAGTAAAGATCCTATGGCCAGACTTTGATACAGTGCTGTTCTATTTTAATTAGAGAAACTTTTGAACACATACAGAAATATAAAATCAAATATTCTTTTTCAGTGCATCCATCATGAGGTGATTTAAAGATGTAGTAAGAGGTGTAGTAACTTCTATGTAAGTTCTGTACATAAATTTAAATACTGAAATTTTGAAACTCACTTCAATTCATGTTCTAGTCCTTGCTTTGGTGTTGTTTGCATATTTTGAAGGAAGCAGTTGTTAGAAGAAAATGTATATTTTTAATCTAGAGCCTGTTCTTCCAGATAAATACTTCTAACAGAAGCAAAATGTATAGTACCTGGCAAGTATCACTGTCAAAATGCTTTTGTAGAGTTGTGGACACACAGTTTATTGACAGCTGCTGTCTTCAGCAGAGATGCTTGAATTTCACCTTCAAACTTGGCTAATTGCAGAAATCTTTTGAATTCTGGAGCAGAAAGGCTACTCTGCTTTTGCAGAGTAGAGCTGCCCTTTAATTTGCTGAGTCCTATGGGCCTTGTGCATTATTGTGCAGTGATTTACAGTTTTCTCAATCTGCTTGATCTAATCAATTTCTCAGTTTAGTAGAAGTACCATGCATTAGTGTGGCTAGTAATTGTTTATGAAGTTAATACTCCACATAACTACTTACAGTGAAAGAAATCCTAGTTTGATTCAGCTCATTTCTGATATTCAGTCATGTCTTTCTGGGATCTCTGTATGCAATCAGTTTAGAGTGTTATGCTGTCTGACCTTTAAGTACATTAATTTTAACTTCCTTTTCATTTTCTTCTGTTTCCAGGAAATTGAAGACCATGTGGCATTTTTAATAACTGTTCCAACGGCTCTAGCTATTTTTTTTGCTATATTTATCCTTGTCTGCATAGAACCTGTTTTTAAGAAGCTGCTTCGTATATTTTCTCTGGTGGTCTGGGTATGTCTTGTTGCCATGGGATATCTCTTTATGTGTTTTGGAGGAATCATCTGTCCCTGGGACCAGGTAAGACTGTCATTATTATTAATTTTACGTCCGTTGGCTACATTTCCAAGAACCATTCTATGCAAAAGCACTCACATTCATTTTTATGAGACATCTCATAAAATGTTTTTGTGACTGTTTGCATGCTGAGACTCCCCACATCTCTTTAAATACCAAAGAGACATGGATACTTAGAATATGGAAATATTTGAAGGATTTTACTTTTATATTTTTAAAGCTCCTTTGCAAAATGAACATTTGATTCCAATCACTAGCTTTTTTCTCTAATGACTATTTGATTCTAGTGACCAATTAACAAGGAAGAAATGCTAGTTTTGTTAAAGACTGCTGATGCTGTCTACTTCAGCCTAGTAAGTTCAGGATCTCCGTGTAGGCTTTCTGTGGTGTTCAAGATGTTCTCTAGAAACACTTGAGAAAAAAAGACTGGGAGTTTCCTGACATTTCTAGGGAAGTGAATGAATAGCAAAGCAGTGAAGTAATTCTTCACATTTTAAAGATTTTGTAATGAAGAAAAAGCAAAAATATAATTGCATCTTATCAGTAGCATGTTTGAAATATCAATAAATGATGTGCAATATCCAGCGCTGCACCTGATCAGCTCTTCTGTGTTCTGCCATGTCCTTCGCCTCTTCCCAAGCCTCTCTACATGGAGGTATTCCTTGTGTAATAGTTGTAAAACTCCTCAAAGGATGAAAAAAAGTTTTAAAATACATCAATATGTCTTCTGAAAATTTCATGCTGATTCCATGAGCTTGGTGTAACTTTGAAATGGTCATACTGTATCCAGGGTGTCTGCTAGGTCTTTAAGATAAGACTTAATTTATCTGACTTTACTCAGATCTTACAAAGACTTGTGCAAATACTGAATTTAAAGTATGCAAAAAGTTCCTTTAAAATCTTTAATTCAAGTGACTTAAATTACTGGTTTATGTTGGTAATACTAGTTTTGGAGCCCTTACCTTTGACTCTTCTACATGACTCTTCTATTTTCATTTTCTTGTAAGGTTCAGGAGTTAATTATCTGTGAAACAACTTTCCTGGGTTGATTTATTTTTGTGTTGTTTTTTGGTTGGTTGGTTTTATTTTTTAGGTATTTGAAACTACCAAAATAGGTCACATTTGCATGTAATAAAAAGCAAATCAGAACATGTAATATTTTTTTCATATTTTACCATGAGAGTCCCTGAATCTTTGTGACATCGTCTAGATAATTCACATGGTCTTACTTTTTTGATTTATTCATTTTTTGTTGGTTGTGGGATGTCATGCTAGAATATTTCAGGCTTTCAAGCTTAGATGCAGATATTTAATTATCTGTATTATTTGTTCATTGCAGATTCTACAGTGTTTAATTTTGTTATTTGAGTGATCCGATAATGATTTTCAAAAGCATGTGGCATAAAAGAGATCTAAGAGGGATGTGAATGCCTGGGTCCTGGACTTCTCTTTAGCTTGTGACGATGGTTTGTCCTGCCTTGCTTTCCCCTTAGGAAAACTGTAGGCATTCCCACAGCTTCCTCGGCTGGCCGTGTGAGGCAGGAAGGACTGCAGAGCTCCAGGGCAAGGCATTGTCTTCCCGCAGGTTGCCAGGACACGATTCCTCTGATCTTTTAGTCTGCTCCTTGCTTTGCGTGCAAGTGTTGCTTGGAGAACAGAATATTTTGTAGGGAGCTGCTTTGATTGTTCTGACAGCAGCAGCTGGCCCTGGGCAGCTGCCTTGCCCAGTGCTGTGCAGTTTTCAGCCTAGGGCGGGCAGGGCTTTTCCCAAAGGCCTGGACCAGGCTGTGGGTATGTGGCTTAACTCCACTGTCCAGGTGTCATCAGCATCTAGTGGGAGAGGGCCGGTGCCACGTGGCCCCTGCCCACTGCTGGGAGTCGGTGGTGGTCGTGTGGCTCCCTGCACTGCAACCCTTCGTTTCCCCAAAACATTTTTTCCCCCCTGCTTTAAACAGCAGTGCTTTTTTCCTGATCCCTTTTGTAGGTGTACTTCTGCCTAGTGTCAGTTAAGACCTACGGAAATGTGGAAATCTTTCTGGGAATTTGACACTTCACACAATAGACTAATTGCAGGTTTGATGTTTTTGAACGTTTGTAAAAAAGCCGTGAGCAGTAAAATACTGCTGCGTATTCCTATGATATATGTGTTTTGATTGCTCTGCATCAAGAATATGAAGGTCAATAATCAATGTTCTCTCCTATAATTATATGCAAAAGCAAATCTGAAAGATCCTTCCGCAGTGATCACTGACATTTTCTTTGTTGAAGTTCTAAATTTTCTAAATTTTCAAGACATTTTGCTTGACTTATTAGGTTAGTTTTGTTGTTCATTTTTGGCTATTTATAAAAGAAAAGAAACATGATGTAACATTTAAATTAGATCTGTTTCATGTATCTCTTTATTAACACAGCTAATTAGAAAATTTCAAAAATTTTTTTAAAAGACCCAGTTCATGCCACTTGCTTACTAAACAAGTGCTTTATTGAAATTTTCATCAAGTTACAGACTAACTTTTGTTTTGAACGAGCAGAGTTTAAAATGCTCTTTTCATTGTATCTTTCATACTTTCTGAATCCTAAGCTTGTTAAGGATATGACATTTCTTAATTTTACTAGTAACTATTGTAAGATAAATTTTCTGCATGACACAGAAAGAACATGATATTGCACAAGCCTTCTCCCTATAAAAGACAGACCTTCATGCTTTAAATTTTGTCTTCATAATTTTAACACTCCGTTTGGCTGTTTGCAACTGCTAAATGCAGGTTTTTACTGTTGTCTGAAGGACCTTAGGTGTGAACTTTTGTTTACAATAAAAATACCACTTCAGAGATACTATTTTGGGTATTAACTCAAAATATATTTATAGCAGAGCAGTTCCTCCTGAGCCTGCAGGCACATATCTGAAATAACTTTAATGAACAATAGAGGGCTGGAAATTAAGTGGCTGGTCAGGGCCTTTTTTTGTTTGTTTGTTTTTGTTTTGTTTGAAACCTGCGGGCTGCTGTGAAATAAGTGCAAATCATAATTGGCTTCAGATATCTTTGTTGGTGTCCCTGCAGACTGCTGTTATCTGTCTGCATTTCCTTGTCTCTTGTCTGGCTGTAGCTACGGCTTTGGAAAGGCATTTGGCCAATTTTGACAGGCATCTGGCCACTGTTTGAAGGGGGAAGGCAACAGCAGCTGTAGAAGGCTACTCTGTCCCTTGGGCTTGTCTGCAAACCCGGTGCTGCCTCTGTGATTGCCTGCTGAGCCTGATCCATAGGCTGTAATTGTCACTAGGCTAACTGGTATAATCAAAAACCCATCTACGAGAGGAGCCAGGATACTTGCACTATAATGTATACCAACTAACTTATCTCTTAAGTTAGTCAAGGCTTCCTTACTCCTCTATATGGACAATGAAGAGAAACAAAGTACAGAGGGATGTGGAGTGTACCTTAGTGGGGCTTGGAGAGAGCAATTGCTGGCAGTTCTTACAAAATTTGAGGTGTAAGTAATGTATGTGGAGATGGTTTCAGTGAGGAAAGACCCAAGGGTGATGCTTAGAAAGGTCGGTGTGGAAATCAGTGGGTGGTGTGTTTGATGGAGGGCCAGTAATGGAAAAAAGGCAAGCTGGAGAAGCAGTACTGGTGGGAAAAGGTGATGTATTGATTTTGTCATGTTAGGACTTATTGCCTACTATAGAAGGGAGCACCTTAAGTTACAAAATACAAATCCAGTACATATCTGTAGAGTTGCATGCCAGGGAAATGCATTTAAATTAGTTTCCTCTTGTTTCACTGACAGTGCAGTTATTGTACAACAGTCGCCTTTCCATGTCATCCTCTGACATGTCTAATACTTCCTCAGTCTTTTATACAGGGTATATGTAAATATGTCATAGAACATTGATATCAGTGAGTAAAAAGAGCTCTTAAAGCATAAAGTAGATGATATAAAAAAAGAGAGTAATTATACAGCATTGTGCTAGTCTAATGAATTCTTTCATTGCTAGATTTTGGTATTCAATTCTACTTAATTATAAATACCTTTGCACAGGCCAAGCACCAGATGTGTTCCTCCTTGTCTGTACTCAGTTACAGAATACCACAGAAATTACATCTCGCAGAGTTTGGTGCTTCTGGTTTAAAAAAAAATAAACACACAGAGTGATGTGTTTAAAATTGATGTTTAGCCTATTTTAGGCTAGATTATACTTTTTGAGCCTTTGGTTTGATTTAGTTTTAATGTGTTGGTATGGAATGGTTCAATTCAGGCTTTGGAGCAGGCCTGGTTTATTAAGTGTGGGCAGAGTTTTATTTATTAGTATTTATAATTCTTATTTTTAAGAAATGAAATGAAATTACTAATAACTTATTTTGTGGTTACACAGTAAAAAAAAAAAAAAAAAANAAGGAAGGAGAAGAACAGTTTATTTTATCTCATTTTTTTTTATAGACATATGAAGTCACAGGCTTAATAGATGTTTAAATGTGTTTATCAAATCTATTATGGCTGTATCTGTATAGAAGATAGGAAAAAGATGAGCTTTTAGAGACCTGTCAGTCATTGAAATCAGTAATATAATAGATTATTATGCTAAAATAGTGTTTGGAGCCTTGGAACACCCGTTTAGCATAACTAATGTGCCATTGTTAACCTTTGATTTGTCGTGGCAATGCTTTGTGATAGATGTTCATGGAAAGAGAATTGATTCCTTTTTCAAATAGGGAAAGCAGTTTTATTAAAAAAAAAAAAGTAAAATAAAATGTTTTAGTGCCAAGTGGAAGGCTAGAAGCACTGCTAGAGGATGTGAGCATTATTAAAGTAACTGTACATACAGGTGAAGAGAGATGGCACATTAGTTATGCT
>VYZU01041810.1:55674-69831 GCA_013401355.1 Ceyx cyanopectus
CAGTGTCATCCAATGACAGGACAAGAGGCTATGGGAGCAAGTTGGAGCACAAGAGGTTTAGGGTCAACACAAGGAAGAACTTTTTCTCAGTGAGGGTGACAGAGCTCTGGAACAGGCTGCCCAGGGAGGTTGTGGAGTCTCCTTCTCTGGAAACACTGAAGACCTGCATGGATCTGTTCCTGGGTGACTTGGTCTAGGTGATCCTGCTCTGGTGGAGGGGTTGGACTAGATGATCTTCTAGGTCCCTTCCAACCCCTAACATTCTGTGATTTTGTGATTCTGTGAAAGGAAGCAAGTTAGACTGGCCACAACCCTTGGGGTTTAATCTCAGGTCCTGGGGTGTCAGTACTTTAAAGAAGCTATTGTGAAGTCTAATAGTGAAGTGTAAACTGAACTTCCACTTGCTTATGTGAAGTGATGCCTATTGGTTTTTTAGCAGTCAGTTTTCCTTGCTACTCTTCTGTTTTCCTTCTGCCTGGACAGTAGGAAAGTTGGTTGTACAGTCTTAGACAATATGTGGTTCCTGGACTGCCACATGGAGGGAGAAAGGCTAAAGGGAAAAGTGAAGAAGAGTAATTGAGCTTAAATTGTAAAAGAAATATAGCCCTTACTTAGGGATAAGTTTATGTAACATGATGGTAAATAAAATTCCTGGTTTAGTGGGCGAGAAGCAGCGCTCCTTTTCTGTGTACAGGAAATAGACTTTCAGCTCTTGTCAATGTATACTCAGTGGCAATAGATAGAAATTGGATGGCAAATAACAGTCTGTAAAAATACTGCAGGAATTATAGAAATTGGAAAAATTTTGAAGTGCAGAAGGTCAACAATATTGTGAATTTCAGGCTGCTATATCTTGTCACAGTGTAACACTCGGCACACTAACTTTGACTCCCCAGGTATTTGAAAAATAAAATAATGCTAGCAAGAGTGGTGTGTGTTTTAAATAGATTAATTTTAATGCAGAATATGCATAAGGAAGCTATTGTTTTTAGGCAGGGTCTGTTGAAGTAATACAATATGAAGTAATACATTAAACTTGTCACAATTTTAGAATCAGTTTTAAAGCAGAGATATTTCTGGGGAAAAAAATGTCTAAAAATGAGCTTCTAATGAAATATAGCTGAAAATATTATGGCTTCAGCAACTTTCTGGTGATACAAGTAAAGTTTTTGCTTTTCCTCCAATCAACTTTTACATATATTGTTATACTTGGAATTAAAAAGTTTACAAACCCAGAGTAGTGGATTTTAGTGAATTTAACTTTTCAGTATCCCCTTAACTGACAAAGTGTTGCTGTTACTGAACTACTTAGTAGTTAAATGATCTCCCAAAGCTTGTTTACAACTGCAGTTGTCTAATTCTTGCTTTATACCAAGCAGTTGTATCATTGAGATCCTCCAAAAGAAGCCTTCACCTAAACTGTAACTACACACTAAAAGACTCATAGATATGTCTATGCAATTAAAATGTTTCTCTAGTTAGGCTTCTTCTTACTATTAAGTAAATTACTACTTGAGGATACCATTTTTCCTTTCTATTCTTCCTTTTTGTGTCCTCCTAGCGAGAGCTTCATAGTCAACTTTCCTGCTTCCCCCAGCCCCCTTCCCTCATGTCATGTCTGTGTCCCTTACTTCTGAGGCTTCCAATCCCCAGTTTTTGTCACAGTTTTGTCTGGTCAAGTTTTGTCTGGTCAAGCATCAGTACTATTGTAGTTACACACTTCACCTTGGCATGATATTCCACTGCTTGTCGTCAGATTAGCACTCTTAAAAAATATCTCTGCTGGATATATCAGGTAGATCTTCAAAGAAGCATAGCGACAACTTCTTCTTTGGCATAAATATCTTGGGTGGATGTTATTCATCAAATCATTTTGGACAAGACTCTTGGGGGCAGGGAAAGCAGTGGAATAATCTATCCATGTTGCAGTTAAACATTTATAGTTTCTGAAACACTCTGAATTATTAATTTTACAAATGGCTATCTCGATAATTTTCATCTAAACTTGCAGCATAGTGCGTACCTGAAATATTTAAACAACTTTCAGAATATTCTAGTTTATGTCTCTTGGGTTTTGTTAAAAAAAAAATAAATTAAAAATGGTATTTTTAGAGAAAAATAATAATAATTTGAAACAATGTGGGGAATAAAAAAAACCTTAATGACTTCAAATATGTAATTTCTGTGAGATCATAAATACATACCTAATAGAGTAGATCAGAAGTCATTTAATGCAGACATAGTCACCACTGATTTGTGAGAAATTCTTCCCCACCTCACTGACTAGTAATTTTATGGTGAGCAGTCCTGTCTGATCCCAAAGTTTTGGAAGTTACTGATGGTAGAACTTGGCAACACAGTACATCAACTCTGTTATAATATTGTTGCTAGCACACTGATGGAGCCTTTAGTACTCGAGTTAATTCAGATAGAGCTGAAGTTGTTGCTGAAGCAACTGTATGTTTTTACATGCCTCATAGTTCGTAGGACCCCCGAATTCAAGCAAATGTGATGTGGGACAGTGATTGTTTCCACTGATATATTCAGAGTGGAATCTTTCCCAGCATGGCATCTCTGATACTATCTGTCCATCCGTCCTCCTAGCAAAATATTTTGTTCAATTCCTGGTCCAGAAAACTCCAGTAAGGCTGTTCTTGAGTTCTTCTGCATTACAGTTTAAACTCCTTTCAGTGAGAAAACAATATTATAAAGGTTGTAATTAGATTACTACAGTCAGAAATTCCCAGATGATGTATTGTCATTGTCCACTTCAACATTTACATAGTTGTAATACTGACAAACTACCGTAGAAGAGCTCAGTTGAGAGAGTATGTTGCAATCATTAATCCATTGTGCTTGGGAAAGCATTTCATCATGATTATCAGAAAATATTTGCCAGAATACAGGGAAAGGTGACATATGATCTAGCCTCTTCACACTCAGCAGGCAATGGCTTTTCAGCTTACTCTGAGGGAAGGGAGAACAGCTGAGGAACCAGCTGGAACAATTCCAGTTTTCAGCAGAGCCTGAAGCCAAGTCAGAGATTTTCCCTGGAGCGACAGCTCTTCTGATGGTTCAAGAGTAGCAATGGTTTGGACCCCTTTTGTACAACATCTCACACCCCTATTTCCTGAATCTTAGTAGGTTATTTTTAAAGGTAATGTAATACCTGGTCTTGCATTACATGTGCTTATTTTTATTTTAAGTATCTGTCTTCTCCTGAATTTTGGAGGATGCATCATGTCCATATTTGTTTAATAGGTCATCATGAAAGTAATACTAATCGGGGATCATTAAAGGGGATATAGTGTGTGGCAAGTGGAAAGTTATTTCTAACCACAAGACTGAAGAGCAGTCTCTTTTATCCTAGTCCCCCCAAAGACATGAATGAGTCATGTACATTTCAGATGAGATACAGATATCGTCTGTTATAAATTTCATTCAGACTTCAAATAGATTGTTTTTAAATGAGTAAAAAAATGGCAGGCTATTAAATACATGAACAGTCATGTTTATTTGTCTCTGATTATACTGGGTTTCCATGAGATAGAGTATTTGGCCAAATTGCAGGTCACATTGCAATTTTATTTTTAAATGTTTTATTTATTTTTTATTTCAGCCTTTTAAAAACAACAAGGGAAACAGAAAAGCCTTGGTCTCAGAAGCCAAGAACTCTCAAATTATTTGCTTAGAGCCTTGTCTTCCCACTTGAGGGATTTTGATGTGGAAAAGAATAAATTTTCAGACTATGAAGTTTAATAAAATGTCTTCTTTCTCCCCTGGAATGGAGCCCCTTTTGAGTCAAATTTATTTATCTGGCATCTCTTACATATTTCTGTAAAAGAAGCAGCATTTATGGCTAAAACCTACAGGTTTTTCCTGTATTACTATGGGATCATAGAATCATTTCAGTTGGAAAAGACCTTTAAGATCATCAAGTCCAGTGATTAACCTAACACTGCCAGTTCCACCACTAAACCACGTCCTTCTGCACCTCATCTACATGCCTTTTGAATACTTCCAGGAATGCTGATTCCAGCACCTCCCTGGGCAGCCTGTTCCACTGCTTAGCAACCCTTTCGGTGAAGAGGTTTTTCCTAATGTCAAAACTAATAGTCAAAAGTTAAAGTTTACCTGTAGGAGAATAAATACATCTACTTACTAGCTAAAATTATAGGTATAACAGCTATAATTTTGGTGGAAATACTGAAAAGTCCTCATTGGGTCCTATTTGTGGCTAAGCAGCTGTCACAAGCATTTACTTCTCAGATTTTTCAGGGAGCCTTTGCAAAGCAGAATCGATTGCTTGTCACAATGGTATTTTGGCAGCGTCCTACTTTATAGCAATTCAATAGCAGCATAAAACCTCCAAGGGCCGCTTTGAAATGGATCAAGGTAATGCTGTCAAGTGCTCATTTGGGAAAGCATGCAAGGTGGGAAGCCTAGACAAAGGCAGCAGTGGCAAAGAGTGTGCAAAGCCTGTTCAGGGCAGGCTGAGGAAGGTCCCTGCAGTGAGTGCTGTTGGAGCTTCATCAGGGCTGACAAACGGGCAGCAATGTCGTGTGACTGGTGCTGCCACTGTTTGGCATTCTGCTGTTCCGGAGCTGGCTCTGGCAGCTGGACAAGCCTTTGCAGCTGCATCTGAGATGTGTTCATGGTGTTGGCTGAAATAATTACACAGTGTAGGGAAGAGATAAGAAAGCAAGCAGAGCATTCCCATGTGGATGGCGTTATCAAAGGTGTGATTGCTTACCTGCAGCATAGTTCTACCCATTGCAAGACATATAAACTGACAAGCCAGGTAACAGAGTGTCTTGATGCACGCCTGTGCAGCTGGTTAGTTGGAAAACAGCTATAATCCGTATCTATGTGAAAGTGGATATGGGGAAGGCAGTATGTTTTAGGTCAAAGGATGGTCCTAATAAGTGTATGTGCCATCAGTACAGTGAGAAAAGGAAGAGCATGTTTCAGCCAAAGCGATTCTCGAATTGTTACCTGGACCTAGAAATGGGGCACTTTTTTGCAGAATCAGGACACATAGAGATATGATCTGGCTGCAATGACTGCAGACAGACCTCTTCACCGCTTCTGTGCCCCTCTATGAAATGGGCAGGCAGTGTGCTGCACCAGCCCTGAGTGCCATGAAGGAGTGTTGTGTGCTTGTGTGTTGCTGGTGTGCTCAGTGTTGCTCCTCAGAAGTGCTGAGGGCTGCAGACTGCCCTGCACAGTGGGGAACGGGCAGAGAGCAGTACCACAGGGAGGAGACAGGGAATCTGGTGTTTGTATTTCCTAGCAGAGGAAATCTTAAGTAGGATTTATAGCAGCAGATGCTCAGTCTAAAGATACTATGGTGGTAGAAGAATACACATTTCTGGAGTCATTTTCTCTTCCCCACTTTAAGTGTTACCATAATTTCTCACTGCTGGTAGAGAAAACATCAGGCTATGGAGAGTTGGTAAAGTGCTCTGAAGGTTGACATTACTGTGTGTGGCAACCTACAGAGGTAATTCTACTTAGTTTTGGTTGAACTGAAAGTTTCCCTCAGGGAACCAGCCAATGACATTGACACCTAAAAAATGACATGAATACCTCCAGTATAATCTTAGTGAGGCAAGGATAATATGCAATCATCACTCCGTATTTAAACACTGAATTTCTTTGTCTGTCTTTCTGTCTTTACTGGACAGTGATGACAACAAACACAGAAGTAACCATATGCACAGAATAATGCATACAAACTTGCAGCACAGTCTGGACCCACTGCTCCTGTCAGATGTATTAACTTCAAGTGTATTTTGTGAATATAATCCTCATATAGGTAGCACTTTCTGTTTTCTAAATGAGTCTAAATGAATATGCCCATTACTTTGTGTTATGCAGTCCCCAGAACCAGGAAATAGATGTATGATTTATATATAGCTAGCTATCTGATTGAGCCTAGCTCTGATTGAGCCTCAGAACTGTAAATAATAGCTAGAGATTGCTTTCCAGTATAGGGAGGGTGTTCAGTTGGAAGCAAAATAATGAATTGCCAGTCAATGTACATTTTTTCTGTCAGTGCTTTTCTAGAGGTAAGCTCTTTTATTGAAGTAGAAATGGTGGAGGAGATTAACATACATTTTACGTTTATTGTTATGTGTATGAATACAATGAACAAATTAAATTAACAAGAGAGAAACGTCTTTAAATGTAGAAAATATGATTATGTAAATGGTATTTGGGTAGTGTATTTTTTTCCCCCCATACCAGCACTTCAAAGAGATAACACCAGCACTGCAGAATAAATTGAATGAATCAGGCACATATTCACATCTTCCTCCACCCACTGTCCCCTGCTTTAGTGTTTCTAAATGTTCATTTGAGCACTTCTGAATTCTCATGGTCATTGCTGAAAAAATCTAAATCCAATCCAGGACCTATCAGCAAGATAACACATCAGAAATCAGTCTGGAAGTATCCTAATAGTTAAGCTACTGTGAAATCAATGCAATGGAGACTAGACCTATATTTGCATGTGTTTCAGTTATGCTTGGTTAGTTGCTTTATCCAGTTGAAAGAACTGATGCTTTGCAGAAAGTCTTGCTGTTTGTGCTGCATTATGTAACACAGGCTTCTACGGAAGCGACAAGTTTCTGATGAAGTAGGAAAGCAGTTGATGATCCAGATGCCAATTTGAATGTTTATTTGTAGTTCACAGAACAGTGCCTCTAAAGCTCTAGATCAGGACTTTTAAGGCATTCCCGATTAAATGCTTCATTTGGCAACAGCAGAAGCAGTTGTAGGAACTTGAGAGTGTTTATGTGCCATCCATTATATGCAGAATGTGCATCCATTACGTGCAGAACAAGGGAACATTTGTCAGGACTTTAGCAGATGAAAAGAAAATTATATGTAACTATTTAAAATACAGGTATTTAAAAATAGTATCAAGAAAAATAAACTGATAATTATAAAATAGGTAGCTACCAGAAACACCAGGTAGCTGTATTCTGTTTAACACAGAGTTTCCACTGTGTGCTCATAAGTACTGTGTCATTTAAAGTGTGGGATATTGTTTTTCCCATATTTCCCAGTTGTGATTGCTGCTTCCTCTGCCACTACTATGATGGGTTAGCATCATATCATCATATTTTCTTGTCCTAGATCCTTACTGCCTCTGTCAGGTGCAACTCCTTATTTTCAAATTAAAATATCTGTCTAGATACGTACTGTCTGCATAGTTTTTAGATACCTAAATCTGAAGAGTTTTCAAAAAGAGTCAAAGGTAACCTGTGTCTGATGGCCAAGTAACTTCAGAATTTCCAGGCTTCTTTCTCTGCCTTGGTAGGAAATTCCATTCTGCATTTTACTTTTAGAAGGTAGGAGAAAATTCCTGGTTGCCTTTATTATAACCACTGTTACATGAACCTACATTAATAGTTGAGGCTTTGCATTTCCCTTTAGCTAGTGGATGTTATGGGAAGCCACTCATGACAAAGGAACCTTTTGTTTTACAGTTCTTAAGTAAAAGATGCACTCTGATGTGATACAATTGATCAGAATTCCTAAGTCATATGTAAGTTCTAAAGATCATCACAGATGAGCCATTAGGTAATAACAAATCAACACAAATATGTTGACAACAAAAACGAAACAGAAAACAGACAGAAAATATTACACCGAATGAAGACCAGGTGTGGTTGGTGTCTCGTTTGCTGCTTCTATATTTGTCCTTTGCAGCTGCCTCCTTGTGTAGCCCAGATATGTTTGTGTAAGCAGTACATAAATTTTATTATAATGTAGAATGTTTTATTTGTGATAACTTTTATCTGCACATCCACTTAATTAATTTACCTATTGATAAAAAACATTAAATCCAACCACTCAAAAAAAAATTTGTTCATATTATGTGATGTATTTGAGAGTCCTATTTCAGCAGCACAGGTGACATTTTCTTGCAGATAATTGGATCAGTAATGAAAAACAGGACTGCCAAGGAATGACTTAAAGAGCCACATTTTATCTTGAAAAGTGAACAGAGAAATCAAGCAAAAATTGCCAAGAAGTCTGAAGGTTAAACTATTAAGTTGTCTGAAATTTCTGACTGATTTCCAGCATCAACTTTCAGAGGAAAGCAGGACAGCAGATAATAATTTGAAGCTGATTTTAGAATGCCAGTTTTAAAATAGAATTGTTCCTTGGAACTTCCATGAGAATTTTGTGCATTCAGAAACTTGATTTTTTTAGATAAATCTTATGGGTCATTGCTTTAACTGAATTTATGTATACTCTTTCATAAAACTGAGAGATAAAATCTCTCCCAAGACCATAACCTGAAACAACTAAGGACTGAATTCCTCTCTAACAGAAGACCAGTGTAAAACACAACTGTATTTGAAGTAGATATTTTACTTGTATTTATGTTTTATAACACTGAAGTCCAGACAGCAAGTTTGTTGAGGCTGCTGTAGCTTTGTTGAGTGAATACCATACTATACTAGAAATGAAAGTCATTAGTCTTGAAAACAAGAGTCAGTGAAAGAGGTTACACCATCAGCAAACATTTATGAGAGACAGACTTCTTTTCATTCACCATGGGCAGCTGCAGTCCAGACAGCCAAATAAACAGAGAACTGTGTTAGTGCTCAGTATGTTCCTGCATAAGACTGACTCTGTTGCTATTATGTATTGATTTAAATCTAGACCATGCTGAAGGAGGTAAAAAATATAACAGGACTGATGAGAAAACTATTATAGAACTCATTATGAATTACTTAAGTTCATCTCTACCTGAGTGATTAATAATTGCTAATTTTTGCCCCAAACTCTCATTCTATCAAGACTGCAGACACATTATGCATATACTCGTCTTTTGGACAAGTATTACAATTTCTCTGCTAGTTCAAATTTGTAAGTAATCAGCATGGTTTATAATCCCCTTATAAAGAGTAGAAGGTCACGTAGGTCTTTTAAAAAACTAAAAATAGACTGAGCAGAGTCTAAAAATTTTAAATATAATCTCAATCTTATTTTCCCATATATAAACAGCTCCGAAGTTGCTAGGGAATGCTTCATTGTTGGGAATGAATTTGGTCTCTGCAATTGCCAATAGATGAATAATGGCTTTGTGAGATAAACCACCCTTGTAAGTATGTTGCCTTTACTGTAAACATGTCTGGAAGCTTTCTGCAAAGTACTTGATCTTCCAGTTCTTCTAGGAAAGCCTGTAAAAGAGGTTTCTTTTTTGAAAACAGTTATTTTGATGTAAAATATGGCTTATAAAAATAATATCCTTATGAAATTTTATATATAAATTATTAGTTTATTCAATTTGCAGGGTAGCATAAGGAATAAGAGAAAACCTGATTTTTTCCTTCTGTTGTGCCAATCATCTCTGGGTGATACTATTTAACAGAAAACAAACCTTTCTTCATCTAATTGTGTAAAAATTAGACAAAGAAGTGAGTTTGTGTTTCTTAGAAGAAAACTGATACATATGTTACAGATTTTTATAACCTATTTTTTATCACTGTTGAAAAATCTATTCTGTGTGGCATCAGTCCTACAGAGAAATGATGTGATCACAACTGGTGTTAGTAATGGAAGGGAAGCAGAAGTGTAGCATGTGTCAGTGCTGTATTGACAGAGCTCTGGAACGGGCTGCCCAGGGAGGTTGTGGAGTCTCCATCTCTGGAGACACTTAAGACCCGCCTGGATCTGTTCCTGGGTGACTTGGTCTAGGTGATCCTGCTCATGCAGGGGGGTTGGACTAGATGATCTTCTAGGTCCCTTCCAACCCCTAATATCTGTGAATCTGTGAATCTTACGGTTATCATCACTTTTGTTGGAAGTAGAGTTTTTTAATATTTTCAGTGGACACAGAGTTGGTTTTTTCTCCATATTTGGGTGGAATAAATCGGTACTCTCAATACCTCATATGTGAGGAGAGGACTGGTTTATAACTGGTGCTTTTACTGCTGACGAGAACTTAAGTAGGAGGTTTAATATGATTAAACCTAGACAAGTTGATGTGATATTTTCTGAATGGTCTGCAGGGCACTTTAAAAATAGTGTGCTGCATAATACTCCCCCTTTTTTATAAGTCTACTTACTAGGTGAAAAAATCTCAATTTCTTAAATACATGTACATGTGAGATGTCTATATAGTAAAACTAGATTAATGATAATTTTTTTTTTTAATTTTGGCTGCTATTTTTCCTCAAAAATAAGTTTTACTAGGTCTTGAATAGTTAGAAGTTTCTGTTTCTGAAGCTCATTGTATGTTTGGTGATGGTTGAGAAGGTTTCTCCTTGTTTTTTCCTCTCCTGTAGACAGATGGTTGGAAGTTGTTCCTGGCCAGCTGATACTGCAGGTGCGATATGTGTTTGATCACCTGCCTCACAAACAAGCTATCACCTTTCTCCCTGTATGCTTCTTCAAATCCTTCCCCTCCTGAGTGGCCTCCTGGGTCCTTCTGTGTTTGAATAATTTAATAAACTCTTTACTCTTGTCTTTGAGAAGTCAAGAGTTTAATTTTGACAAGAGGTTGAGTCTACTGGTAGGTTAGAAGCATTATCTTGTTCAAATCGTTCAAAGCTCTTTCAAGGTGACTCTCCCTCTTTCTGACAAGTGATTGGGCATTGAGACATCACCTAATATTTTCTTAAGTGGTCTTTGTTGTTGCTGTTCTTGAGCAGAAGAAGACCTCAGAAAAAGAGAGACAAAGAAAGAACCAAGCCTTTATTTTGTTTACACCTGAGAGGAGTGTATCTTATTTACTTTGTGGTGCACATGGTGGACCTGATACCCATGGCTGAATCCTGGCCAAATGGCATGTTCTGTAGGGACCTGTGTGCATAGTGTTCTTTCCACATTGCCATCTCATTTGGAAGGAAATTGAAACACATGGGGAAGGAGGGAGCTGCAGAGTGTCCTACCAAGAGTAATGGGCTTATCTTCCTTA
Organism: Ceyx cyanopectus; assembly: GCA_013401355.1. Taxonomy (NCBI): domain Eukaryota; kingdom Metazoa; phylum Chordata; class Aves; order Coraciiformes; family Alcedinidae; genus Ceyx; species Ceyx cyanopectus. Next base: position 66,617 of record VYZU01041810.1, read on the forward strand.
CGAGGGTATGAAGGGTCTGGGAGCACATCTTTTCCACCCAACATTACAACTTTCACATGGGTGTACATGGTACATGTCCAGTAGCTATTTTTCTGGATGGGCTGCTTGAGCTTTGTCTCCAGAGTTTGTATTGTAAACTGAGTTCCTTTCAGTAGCAGGAAGTACTCCTTTCCTTCAGAAGAGAGCACTGGAAAGGGGAAAAAGCCTTATGTTGTTTTGAAACTTTGATAATTTTGGGGGAAAAAGACAAAAGACAACTTCAAAAAAGTGGGGTATTTTTTTTAAAGGTAAATAGATAAAGGCAAAATTAGAAACAGGAGAGAATGTAAGTATTTTCAATTCTTCTGTTTTAGGATTCTTACTAAAACAGCCACAATCTCTAGCATAGAAAATCCTAGCTTTAACCTAAGGCAAAGAAATTAGTGGCCTTGATAACTGCAAAGAGAAGAGCTAGGACAAATGTGATTAAACCAGAAATCAGGGGGAAAATCGTCTTTTTCTGTCTGAAGCAAAGCCAATGTGACAATTTTTTGTTTGTTTGTTTGGGTTTTTGTGGTTTTTTTGTTGTTTTTGTTTGTGTGGTTTTTTGTTAATGGTTTGTTGGGGTTTTTTTTCTGCTTGGGAAGCAGTACAGCAATAAGAGATAAAGACTATCTTTGGTCTGGCAGCAGGAAGATTTGCGTGAACAGTGCTGAGCCTGAAGATGCAAGGCCACTTCAGTAATATGCTTGGGAAAGGACAGTTAGGGAAGTAATAAGAGTGTGCAAAAAGAGCCTGGACTTTTGATAAGAAAAAACATCCACCAAAAGCCCCTCACAACTGGGACCATTTTGCCTTCTAAATCAGGTTTTATCCTCTTCCAGAGGTCTTTTTTTTTTTTCCCAAAACTGTACTGCCACATAAGGAAAATTGTTAGGTGGGTAGATGAAAGGCCCTGTTTAATTCCCTACCTTATAAATGAGCAACCCCACAATGCCATTGCACTCATCATCCTTTTCCCAACTTTCATAAGATAGTATAAGACATAAAGCATTGCAAGAAAAACACAAAATGGTGGCATATGGCAAGTTTAACCAACCTCCAAACTATTTAGTCATTTGTCTTTATGAGTAAATCAACACACAATTTTTCTTGATTGCCATAAGCTGTAGGTAAGACATTGTCTCAGGGGTGGATGTAACAGCAGTGTTTGCATTGGAATTAATTTGTTCTTGGAAGACACGAAACAGGGAGCTTGCTGGCAGAATGAGTAACTCTGGATGTGTATCTTGGAAGACATATATGGGAGACAGCAATACGAAAATGAAGCATCAGTAGAATTTTGCATCAGATCAACACTTTCAAAAATGAAAATTACAGTAACATTTCATTAATGTGTTCATCATGAGTTACAATTGCTCTTAGAGAAGAGCATTTGTACTGGAATAGTAAATGGAAACATATTTTAGTATGGGGCTACTGCAATACCTTGATAATGATGTTAAGAAAGCATTTCACCAGTCTTGAACAACCTGATTCTTCTCACGTATCAGTGATAGGAAGCAGCTGCACTTGTGTCAATAATGCAAGCAGTCATGGAACCAGTGTAAATAAAGAAAAAAATCAGATCATCCAGTGGATCCTGTTCACTCCCATGAGCCCAGTGTCTTCTTCCAACAGTACAGGCACACTAATATTCTTGCTGCCCTCACAATATGGCCATTTCTGGGACGTTGTCCACTATCTTTCCTTGCATATGTTATGGGGACGTGCTATGGAAGGGGACTCAGGGCTCAGGAAGGTGAGTTTTATACCACTGCTGCTGAAATGTAAGCAAGCCACTGAATCACCATCATTTTGGAAGCTGCTGCTTGGATTTCCCCCTGTGGAATGAAGATGATCGCGTTCAAGAAGGCGCAGCACTGACCCTCAAGTCCCTTTTGCTACCCTCCTCTCATCTAGATATACAGTTTGTATGGAGGGGATCTTTACACAACTCCAACCATGGGTTTTAATAGTGCTTCTGTATTATTGAGGCTTGCTAGCTGTTTTGAACAGGGAAGCGTGTCAGAGAGAAGACAAAATAGACTAGAAATTCGATAGCAGTGTCTTCTTGTTACAGCTCTTATTTTTGTCTGGGAACAACTAGTAAATGGTGTCTTAGAGAAAAGCAAGAAAAAGAAAAAGAGATTTGTATTTTGTTACGCAATAGAAGCAGTCAATTCAAGGCCTTTTTTTATTTTTTTTTTATTTTTTGACCACTAGGCACTATAAAATGTTGTAAATAAGCCTTTGAAGAAGTAAATTACAGCAAAATTATTTAAATGAGAATAGGAAATGAACTATGTTATGTGTTGCTGGTAACTAATATTACCCTGATGTGTTATTTCTCTGGAAGCACTTTTAATTGTGCCAAATCACCTGGTGTGAGAGCAGTGTCTTGGTTTATTCTTGCTTTGAAAATAATGAAATAAATTAATGAGGGAAAGACAGAGAAAGGCATAAGTGAGGAATTCTGAAGATCTGTATTACTGTTCCTAGGGAATTTCAGCTAACTTTCCAGCATTACTGCTTTATATTAATTCTTCAGAGATGATAGCAAATTTTTCTTCTAAATTTCAAGTGCTGGAGTAAAAAATGGAAATTAATTGATTAAACTGCAAATCTTATATGATTTGAAATTTATTGCAAAAAAGATTTCACAGAGGAAAATGAAAAGAAGAATTCTTTTCATAAAAGCAAAATGTACTTTAAGACTTTTGCTTGACATATAGACTAGCATTTCAAGAAAATATTATTATTGAGTGTAGATGTGAGGCCAAATTTGAACTTGGCAGTTTAAATCAAAAACCTATTTACTATCCCCATTAAAAAAAGTGACCATTGATTTACACATTTAATAAAAGGAAAATAATGAACACATCAATTGGTAGCTAAGGAAACAGCCCTAAATATGTGACATTTTGTGTAGTACATTAATTATTATTTTTCCATAACCTCCCCAGAGAATGGAATTAATGACACATCAGGAGGTATGAAATGTTTTATTTCTAAGATCAGTGGACCTACTTACTTGTTTAAGTGAAGTGCTTAAAGCAGCATTTTCTTTCTACTGGGGTCCCTTTTTGTGCAGTTTAGAGGGTTTTTTGACAGGGGAGAAAGAGTATTTAAAGATGAAAGCTCCTTTTCTGGTTTATCTGTGATCTCTGGCATATTTACACGCTTGCTTAAAATGT
>VYZU01041812.1:6779-26625 GCA_013401355.1 Ceyx cyanopectus
TGCTGCTGGATATTTTTTTGTTTTGTTTTATTTATTTATTTTTAAAACATAATTCCCTCTTCTGTCCAGATGAAGCTGGCTAAAGAATTTAGAAGTTATGAAGGCAAAGATGGCAAACACACATACAAACAATAATGATTTAGTAAGCCTGATTTCCTAAGAGTATCAGTCCTAAAGTGTATTTTGTGTGATGTAAACAGTGTTATCAGCAGGGTAACTGAACACACTGAGATGCAACAATTCATTTTACCAGCAGCACTGATTAGGAAGACTAACCAATTAAATAAAACTCAGAAAAATAGTTAGCTCAAATGTTTCATTTACATTTCAGATAACATCCATAAAAGAAATACTCAGAGCTTCACTTACGAAGTTCAGGCCCTGGGATAAGAGCAAGCTTTTTTAAAAAAATGGGATTTTTTATCAAAGAAATAAAAATGGAAAGAATCAAATGTCTGTATCCTAACGAGCTACTAAAGCACACTATATTGCTCAAGTGTTTTGGGTAGTGTCTGTCCTCAAGTGCTTCACCAGTGTGAACAATGCTCAGCCTTTCACATTTCTGCCAAGGAAGCGCTTTGCTAATGAACTGCTCTGCTTGCTTCATCTCAGCAGTGCTGGAAGACTGAAGATTTCTTCCAGGTCAAATGCTTTATATAAAGATATGTGGCTTTTGAGTATGAGCACTCCATTTTATAACTCAATGTTTTGCTAATACTTCTTTTCCCTTCAATTCTATGCCAGTTCTTAAGAAAGAAAATCTGTTTCTAAAAGCAATTTAAAATTCAACGTAAGGGCTATTTCTGGAAAGCCAGCTTCCTTGAGGCACCACAACAGCATCTATTACAATGCAGCATTTCTCAGATTTGTGTGAAACAGCCACTCAGGTTTCAGGTCAGAGATTATCTGAAAGAAGATGTAATGTATTGCTATATACAAAGCTTTGCTAGTTTTCTGAGACTGATAAATGCATCTTGGTACAAAACCTCAACATCTGGACAATAATAAATATTTACACCCATTCTGCCAAAGTTCAACTCTCTAGTTTACCTGCCAGTCATCACAGAGTGGGAGCACAGTTATGGCTTTGTTAGATCTTACCAAACTGAGCTCCTTCAACAAAGGATTTTACCTCTCCTCAGGAAAAAGCTGGACTGAGAAATCTCACTCAAAACCAGATTTGTTGCATATAATAGTAATTACATGAGCACACAAACAATGTCACAGTAAAAGGAAATTTATGACATTAGTTCTCCAAATCAGACTCATGCAACACATGAGTAAGTATGCAAGAGTTTTATTTGTGCTCACCAATTAAGTGAGGAGCTATAATATCCTCCAGGTATATAAACCAAGACTTTTTTTGTTCAAACCCAGGTAGAATTTTGATGTGTAGGCCAGGAGAATAATGAAAGCATAGACCTGAACTGAATATCTGAGAAAAACTAACAGCCTGTTATGATGAAAGCAGCAATCCTTTCTCCTTCAGATCTCTATATCCACAGGCTTCATATTTAGTGCTGGTTTTGAAGTTGGCATTCTTTGAACTCTGAACTCTACTGACTAATAATGTAAGATAAGAAACAAAGATCTATGGTAGGACTTTATTACCTATAAAAGTTCATTACTCTAAAACAGTGCTAAGTTCAACTGAGTTCTCAAAATCAGATCAAAAAGGAATCACAGGAACAAGGCAGTGAAATCACAGACACTTCTGAAACAGTCTGCTATGCAAAAAAAATCTCCTTCACCAACCTTCTCAGCTGTGGTGACTTGGGAAAGATGATATTCATTGAGCAAATCCAAGACAACATTGAGAAAATCTTCCAGAAAGAAAGACAGGGGAAAGAGATGGGGGTAAACTGATTTATTTTCTTTAAGCACTGGAAGTTCTGTGGGGAATCTGAGAGAAAGACCTCAATGTACCTGTCTGAGCTGAAATGTCCACTGAGGAGCTGCCACATATCCCTTCCCCTAAACTGCATGCAAAGGCACTCACTATGGAAGAGATAATTTTCAATGATAGAGCTGTTTTAATCATCTACATTTTAATAAGAGGTTTATCAGTAGCAGTACTAAATTTAAATATCATAAGGGAAAACCCTCTTAAAGTCTGCCAATCATTTGCAAGTCAAAAGCCACAAAAGACACCCTGCAGGCTCCCTTCAGTAGGCAGTGGGAATACTAATGATGTTGCCCTAATGAGATTGACTGATACACTGGGGATCCCTGTGGGGAAAATTATTTTCTTCAGAGTGCAAAGGTACTGTAAAAAATAAGCACAGGAAAAAAATAAGCACAGGAATTAACTGAGTCCCATGACTGTGATGCTCAGAATCAAAAATCAAGAGGCTTGTATTCTATTTAAAGCCGGGTAACTCAAAGCATCTATGCCTCAGTTTCTCTGTTTATTGACTGGGAGTAAATAATACATAATTTAATGCAAAGCATATTGAAACTTAACATGATAACCATTCCAAGATGTTATGCAAGCAAATACTAGATCTAGATATTTAAAAATATCTAGACTTTCAATTTAGAATAAAAATTTCAGTTATTGTCTTACTATCTGCCATGCCAACTGTCTCAGCTGCCCTACTATCTGCAGCCAACTTAGCCAAGTACTTGATTCCTCTGAACTTGCTGACATTCTCAGATATTCATGCTTAAAAATATAAAGATATGAAAATAAAAATGCAGATATATGACCAAGTATCAGATATTGAAATTGAGATTTAAATCAGCTCAACAATGTAAAAATTTTAAATGTGGAGGTTAAAAAAAGACTATAACTAGTGGTATTTTTTTCAAATGCTGAGTTGTTTGCAAAGTCAGTGCTTTAATCAAATGTACAAACTAGATTCATACATATGTGATTAACTGCTGAAACTAAAAAGCTCTCATCTTTTTGTTCTCTATAAAGTCCATACATATTAATATCAGAACTGAAAAGGTGCAGATCAACACCAAAGTGATGAAAGCCCAAAGCAGCTGGTTTCAACTTCAGCATTACTAAGTCTCACTGATGATATATTTTTCTTATCAGTTTAGTCAAGTAGCTCACTATGATAGAAGTGGCATTAAAGGCATTAACAACTCCATATGAAACATAATGAACCCAGATAGAGAGCCCACTTGGTTTGAGCAGAAGGTGAGTGTGTTTACCTGCAGATAGCAGACTACTGGAGTCTAGGTGCAGAAAATATTTACATGCAGATAACTGGCTCAAGTAAATAAACTGTACAACGTGGCCTCTGATATAGGTGTACCCAGTACCCAGAACAAATATGGTCAGTTGACTAGAGCTTCTGTGAGCCTGCAGGGTTCAGCAGACCTTTCAATCATTGCTCAATTAAGTCAACACCAATTGAAACTCAGCCCATTGTTTCAGTGCCAATCGTGCAGCATCGATACCAGTTTCCCAAGATGCTGGAGTGGAGCTTCAGTGTTTATGTTCATATTGCATCATGTCATAGCAACAGCATGAAAGGATGCTTTATGCTGAGCAGAAAATCAGATTAAAAAGACATCCAGACTTGGAAATTAAAAGCAAAGGCATTTTCTTTTCTAAGCCACTATAAAACAAAAACCAGAGAAAACCAGTTAATCAAGTTGTGAGAACTGGATTATCTCCATGATATAACACAGGAAAGTAAACAAAATCAATGACTACCTAGCAAGTTAACAGTGAAAGAAATTTTACTAGCAGAGTAGCATACTGTTTGTATTTCAGAAAGAAAATTATTATTTCACTTTTCTTAAATTATATGGAAGGCCTCAGAACAAATATTGAAGAAAGGAATTGTTAGAAGTACAGGAATAGGGAAAAAGTCAAGCCCCACTGCTTGACTGCTGGGTCCTTAAAAGACCATTCTCATCTCCTATTCCCTAATTCTAGTTACAGAAGACTGCAGACAATCTTACTCAGCTTTCTTTTAGTGAGATGAGGTATGAAAGGTGGCCAACCAGCATGTCTCCTCTTTTGAGAAATCAAGAGAGGGCAGCTTTCTGAAAAACAGGAGTTGCATTTAACTTTCTTCATACCATTTGTTGTTACATTGGCAAAATGTACTCTAATATGAAGAACACTGGAAAACCAGCCATCAAATATGAGAAAGGAACACAGTTTTCAGAGTCAAACAAGACACACTTCAGATTTTCCTATGAGTTAAAGCTCACTGAACAATTGCTTCCTCAGTTTGATCATCTAGATTAAAAGAGTATTCTGACACAGCAGGGCAAGGGAGGGTCTCCTCCCCCTCTACTCTGCACTGCTGAGACCCCACCTGGATACTGTGTCCAGTGCTGGGCACCCCAGTTCAGAACAGACAGATTTACTGGAGAGAGTCCAGGTCAGGGCAGCAAGATGCTGCAGGGAGTGGAGATCTCCCTGCTGAGGAGAGGCTGAGAGAGCTGGGGCTCTTGAGCCTGGAGAAAGAGGAGACTGAGGGGGGAGCTCAGCAGTGTCTGTCAAGATGTTGAGGGCAGTGTAGGGAGGATGGAGCCAGACTCTGCTCAGTGCCATCCAGGGACAGGACAAGAGGCAATGGGAGTCAGTTGGAGCACAAGAGGTTGAGGGGAAACCCAAGGAACAACTTGTTCCCAGTGAGGGTGGCAGAGCCTGGCAGGGGCTGCCCAGGGGGGTTGTGGAGTCTCCTGCTCTGGAGACACTCCAGCCCTGCCTGGATCTGTTCCTGGGTGCCTTGGTCTAGGTGCCCCTGCTCTGGCAGGGGGGTTGCACTGGATGATCTTCTAGCTCCCTTCCAACCCCTCACATGCTGTGATTCTGTGATAAAAATAGCCTGGCACTAACCTTAAAAGTAAATTACTCCATCTAAATCCAGTTAGCTACCCAAACACACAGTCCATGTGTAAAGAAAACTAAGACATATACAAATACTAATACCTAGCTCTTCATATATAGTCAGTGGGTTGCATCCTAAAGTGCAAGGTTCATCTCATGTTTAACCTGTAGACTCATGAGCAAGGAAGGACTGCTAAGTACAGCACTGGCCAGCAGGGAAGCAAAGCTGTATTAATGGAGAAGAGGTCTTCAAATAAAATCTAAAATGAGATGAGGTGAAGAGGTAGAGACATAAAAAGACTGCTCCAGACTGGGGATTAGCAGAAAAACCTCTGTACCAGAGTAGACAACTTATCTGGGGAATGCAGCTGTTTGACTTACACTGGCAAAAACAAGCATTGAAATACTTTCCTGAGGGACAGTGCTTCCAGACCTCTAGTTTTGCATTAAGGTAGGCCACTTTCTGCCTGATGAAGGTAAGATAAAGCACTGTTTTAAAGCTGTTTATAGTTGCTAGTCAGAACAAAGGAACCATCATTGATTAGGTAACTTTTGGTCCTCTCAAGAGCAGCCTGTTGTTTCAGAAAAGAGCTTGTGCCAAAGCAAGTCAAGCCCCCCTGTGATAGGTGCAAAGCAAAAAGCAAAGCTAATTTCAACAGCACACCAGAAATGAACCAGAGAACAGCAAGAGATTTACAGAAATATCTCTGCACTGGTAACTCCTGTGCAATGGAATAATGATGTGCTATTAGCAGAGACACCACTGAGGTCTCAGACACTTGGCTACAGGGCTACAAGTTCCTCAAGCATTTACTAACAACCACAACTAAACCACATCTCACTCAGGCTGCTGTTGATGGTGTTTAGTTATACTCCACCAGTATGCAAAGTTATGGAGCACATGGAAAAAAAACCCAAAAGACAACGTGTGTGAATGATTTCATATCTCAAATGTTTTCCTGTAGTTAATGAGTTCTCACCTACAGAATTCTCCAACAGAACCTTTCTTGGGAAGGGGAAAATAAAATCCCTTCTGTTCATTTGAAGCTGAGGATAGCTTCTCTCTCCAGCCTTTTTTGTATTTACCCCAAGATAAATACTTAAAAATATTTATTAATTAATGAAATTCAATTATAAATTATTAGATGGCAGATGTTGCCTACAAGCAAAAGCCCTCAGAGACTTCAGGAAAGACAGTCAAGCACATCAGGTGCCACACAGCTTTGACTGCTGTGTAAGTTCTCAGCTCTAGCTATAAGTAATACTTTAATAAATTCAATGAGCACAAAAATGCCCAGGGAAGCAAAATAATCATAATTAGCCCAGTGCATCCTTCAGCAGAATGACCTAATTCAAAAAGTGTTTTGCAGAGCAATTCTCATATTGAAATTACACAAAACCAAACACAAACAGCAAAAACACAGAATCCAAAGACCAAACAAAAACAGAACAAAAAAAGAAAATCACACACACACACAAAAGCCAAACCAAACCAAAAAACCAAACAAAAAGAAAAATACACACAAAAAAGCAAAAGCTAAAAAGCACTGGCAAGTATCCATGAGAAGGGATGTAAGAGACTCCAGAGCACAGCACAGAATAGCACACATTTCCATTTCTTCCAGGCCTCCTTTTGTTTCCATGTCACTCTATTTTTTTAAAGGATAACCTAAATATCAAGAGCAACTATCAGCATTTTACTGACATAAGGCCTCCTAACCATATCCTAAATTACTGGGACTAACAGTACTGACATTTTCATCCTCTTACATTAATCTTGCTTGTTAGTCTATCTTCCATTAGTAAAAATTCATGTTTTTTTCCCTCCATCCTCTTTTAGGTGGCCACTTACACTGCAAAAAACATGGAGGCAAAGGCAAAGATTACTTTGGATATCAACAACACCCTGCTGACAACAAATGACTTTAATGTAGCCAGCCCTTTAGAAGGTAAAATGTATAAGGAGATGGAAAAATCTGGAAAGACCTTTAATGGGAATGACCCTTTCTAACACCTACCAAAAAACCCCCAAAAGTCAATTTTCCTTTATGCTGCAATCAGATGCTTTTATTCTTTTCCAGATGCTGGCTGGCTATCATCTCTACTTATTCCTGTGAAACAACAAAACACTTTCCATGTAAATAACTGTGCACAGTCATAAATATTTTTTTGTTCTTCAAATAACACTGCACATCCTCTGTCCATAGAAGCCTCAGGGCAGATCACTAAGTTCTACTTGAACCTCCAATGGGAAAACCACCAAGAAAGAGCCAGAATCCCCAAAACTTGTGCAGATCCCACCTGAGGCTTTTCATTTGCATTGTTTTGCCACTGCCACTTCTCCATGGGCATTCCCAAGCTGCATGAGGAGCATGGCTGGAGGTATTTTGGAATGAACTGGCTGTTGCTGCAGTTGCAGTGGCTGCATGCTTAAAGAAAAACAAATGACAAAACACCAACACATTAAAAAGCTCAATTATTAAGAGAACAGGGAAATCAAGCATATAAAAAAACACAGGCCTGGCAACAATCCCAAATGTGTAATTATTAACTAGTGATCAAAGAAAGGGCCATTCTATGGAACTGAGGGGTACTGCAATGCCTGCAAGACAATAACCAGGTGATAACATCTAGTTTGCATGGCAGCACTTCACTTTTACAATGCAAAGACAAGTAAGATAGAGCCAAATGACTAAGGAAGGTTTGTAGAGAAGAATATATGTATATAAGATGTGTATACTATACATGCATGTATGTAAGACATGTGAATAAGTTTGAGAAAATCAATATTTTGCATCTTCCTCCCATAATTGCTATTGTTAATGCACCTTGGAAATAATGAAGAACAGAATCTGTGCTTTATAGATTTTTACCAATGTAAAAAGAAGGAAAATCTTGCATAAGAGGACGACTGTAACAAGATTTTGTCTACAAATGTGTTCCCATCATGTTATCCAGCAGAAATCATAACCTCTACCTGCCAAAGCCTGTCTTGCATTCCCAGAATCATGGGATGACTGAGGCAGGAAGGGACCTCTGCAGATCCTCCACATCCAAACTGGAGAGTCCCATAGAGTGGGTGGCCAAGGACACATGATACTTGCTACCTACCAACTTGGGATAGTTAATCCATACCTGCTGTATGTGAAATGAATTTCTAATAGCTTAGTTCTGATAAAAGCAGCCAGTTCAAAAGCTTTCTGCTAAAAAACCATGAATCAAGCTTGTGGTGAATACTACTTTTATTTAGACAATCAAAAAATGAAGATTGTTAAAAACTTCCAAGCAAAGAGATGTAACTTTGGAGAACTACTGCACACTGCAGACTGACCTGCTGCAGCAGCAGGTTGTGATGAACTAGCTGATCAGTGGAATTTTATCAGTTCCACAGTGTACAATCACAACACTGAAAAGATCTGTCACCTGTCAAATAAAGAGGAGTAATTCTAGCCAAAGCATCCCTTCCTTCCACCAGCAGCTACTACTAATTAATTTTCCATTTTTTTAAAATGAGAACAAATAGAAGTGATAAAATGTTTTCTGGGAAGCTGAGCCTGAATTGATAAGCAATGGGGGAAAAAAAATCTATCACACAGATAACATGAAAACAGATGAAAACAGGAAGTTAAAGCTGAACATACCAAGTAAAAATCTCTACGTGAAACAAAAAAAACTCTCCAAAAACTCCACAATTTCCAATTCAGAGAGAAACTTTCTTTCCAATAGAAATCTCAGGAAATTAAAAAAAACCAAAACAGACTTACTAAAAGGTTTCAGGAAGCTGCCTTAACCATTGCTACTAGATTCCCAGTAAATGCTACACACCAATAGCTGAGATTCTCCATCTCACTCCAGTTCCATTCAGTGCAACTACAGTGCATGCTGCACAAAATCAGTTTACCTTTGCATCTTCAGATATTCAGATTGTCTAAACCAAAAACCCACTTTAAGCCCAGTTGCAGTAATCTTCTTGCAATGGCTGTCAGCTGAAGAGAGCACAGACAAGGTGAAACCAGGTGAAGAGTCCTCACTCTCAAGTGGTGAAATGTCCAAGAATTGAGGTATTTTCTTGTTGAAAGATCTATTTCTACTACAGCTGCTTTAAGACAGCTGGAGTAAATATGGGGTAAAGTGGAAAGAAAATCTTATGAAGCAGGACCTATGTTTTGTCACACCCCAAATCACAGAGGCAGAGTGATTTGGGTTGGGTGGGACTTTAAAAATATCTAGTCCCAACCCCCTGCCATCCACAGGGACACCTCCCACTAGACCTTGTTGCTCAAAGCCCCATCCAAACTGGTCGTGGAACACATCCAGTGATGGAGCATCCACAGCTTCCCTGGGCCATCTGCTCCAGTGTCTCACCACCCTCGGAGTGAAGAGCTGCTCCCTAAATTCTCTGCTAAATCTACCCTCTTCCAGTTTATTGCCTTTACCCCCCATCCTACCACTTTCATAACAACTGTTCTCAAGAGATCAGCCAGACAGCCCTGCCTCAGTAAACAGAAGCTCACTGCTTCAAGCTATAAACAAAATTAGTGCACTAAATTCTCATAGTTACTGTTTCCAAAAGAGCAACTGAGTTCCAGTTTAAACTCAAAAGTTGCTGCAATTATTGTTGTCAAATGCTGAACAAAAGTATATCTGCACCAAAAGAGTATTGCAAAACTCAGGTGAAGCATTCAGGAATTAAGAAATTCTCCTGATCTTCCTTCAGTCTTCTACTCTCTCCAGTAAATCTCTGTCTGTTCTGCACTGGGGTGCCCAGCACTGGACACAGTACTGGAGGTGGGGTCTCAGCAGTGCAGAGCAGAGGGGGAGGAGAACCTCTCTTGCCCTGCTGGCCACACTTCTCCTAATGCATCCCAGGATCCATTGGCCTGCTTGGCCACAAGGGAGCATTGTTGGCTCGTGGCCACCCCCTGTCCACCAGGACCCCCAGGGCTCTTTCTCCAGAGCTGCTCTCCAACAGAGAGTGGAAGTCCCCCAGATGATTTCCTTGTTATGAAAGGATAAATACTAGAGAATACTGCCTCACTGAAGAAAAAAAGTTAGTTTGGTTGACTATGTTCAGTCTTTATCTTCTTTAACTCCCCTGACCAATTCAAACAGGGTGTGAACTCACATTTCTAAAGTCTTCACTGCTCTTCCTTTCAGTCAGTCAGCTCAACATCCTTGACAAGGCTCATAAATATACACTACCCATATGTACTGCCAGCTTTCCTTCTAGCAAAGTGTATTTGGGTTAAAAAAAAAAAAAGAAGTCAAGGTAGTTAGAAATAAATAACAAGATATTTATAACTGAGAGGTAAAATGTGCATACAATCTGAGCTGTAAGACATCTCACCTAGTTCTGCATAATTACAGGAAACTTTAACAGGTATCTAACAGTGTGGAGCAAGGAAGGTAATTCACATAATGCTTTCTGTTAACACTTTTCTATATTACGAGCAATTTCTCCCTTTCTGTTTTAGTTTTCTGCTCATGGAAGCTAAACTACTAATAGGATTCACTGGCAAGTTCTATGATGAGCTACTTAATATTAAAAAAATACTAAAGTCTTCTAGGATTATAATGATCAATATATGCTGGAGAAACTATTTCATGTAAAAGCTACATTTAGCTAAGAAATTTTCAGGCTGAGAGAGAATACACAGATTTGCTGCCTGGACAATGGGTTGAAATATTCATTGCCATTTTGGGCATTACTGAATGGTGGCCTGTTTCACATCAGCAGCAAGCACTGCTTTCCACAACAGCACTCTGACTGCTGGAGATCATAGACTATTTATTCTTTTTTTCACAGAGGAGAAAAACAATGACAAAAGCAGGAAAGCAGCAGCAGTGCAGAAATCTGGAGGTGATGAAACAGAGTAAGGAGAATGAAGTCCAACCTGGTCAAAATCAGGCAGATGACAGCCAAATATTGATGACATTCCATTGAAATCTGAATCATCATTTTACAATTTAGGAATTACATTTTAAATTTCATTGGGTGTGATTACAAAAAAATATTGATATACAGTGAAGTATTTCAAACCTTTAAAACAGGGCCTTTAGAACTTAGTGTTGTCTTCCCAGAGTGCACTAGAGAACCCTTTAAAAGAAGAAAGGACACATTTCTTCAATAACACTGCTGCTGCACTCTGAAGTACACTGAATTGATACTGACATGTTCCTGCTACACTTTTGACATCTTATGAGCCAAATAGCAAGCTGGTATAACCCCTGGCTTGGAGAAAATTTCAATTAGTAACAAACAGTAAAAAACAGTACCTGAGAACAAGGCAAATCTTCAAATGAGAATCACTTAATACAGTAAATGAATGGGTGGATTTAAGCATTAACTGCACGAGGAATAATTTAGTTGCACGAACATCTAAAGAGAATTTTAACAGAATTTCTCTTTGCGAGAGCTAGTTTTGTTGGTCAGCTGATTTAGTTAATTACCCCCCAACATTTTAGGAGGGACTGAAGCAGCAGTGAGCATGAGCACAAACACAATGCCCCCTGCAGCAACATCCCTGTTAGAGCATCTCACATCTCAGTAATTCATCCCAGAAACTGGTTCCATTTCCCAAGAAGTTTAATTACATAGAACACACCTCAAGAAATGGTCATTAATTTGTGGATCAAGCCCCCACCCACAATGTGATGCCACGCTGTCTAAGGCACTGCATGACTAAGGCAAATACAGCAAGAGTTAGCATCTCCCCCCAAGTGCTCCCATTGTCACTGTCATCTTCTTGGGGAGTGGGTCTCTGCCAACGCTAAACTGCTGCAGTTTGTACACCACTGCCAACTTCTGCTTCTGTTGTAGTAAATCTTTAACACAGGAGTAAATCTGTGAAGACCTTAGAGACACCAGGATAGGTAGCAATAATTGTTTCTTGAGAAAATGGTAATTTTAGACAAATCTTTTAACAGATCACACCACAGAGTCACAGAGTGTCAGGGGTTGGAAGGGATCTCAAAAGGTCATCTAGTCCAACTCCCCTGCCAGAGCAGGGGCACCTAGACCAAGGCACCCAGGAACAGATCCAGGAGGGTCTGGAGTGTCTCCAGAGCAGGAGACTCCACAACCCCCCTGGGCAGCCCCTGCCAGGCTCTGCCACCCTCACTGGGAACAAGTTGTTCCTT
The DNA here is from genome assembly GCA_013401355.1 of Ceyx cyanopectus. Lineage (NCBI taxonomy): Eukaryota > Metazoa > Chordata > Aves > Coraciiformes > Alcedinidae > Ceyx > Ceyx cyanopectus. The sequence goes on from VYZU01041812.1 coordinate 18,724, forward strand.
GTGTTTCCCCTCAACCTCTTGTGCTCCAACTGACTCCCATTGCCTCTTGTCCTGGCACTGGATGCCATCCAGGGAAAGGCAGCTGCATTCAGGTAGTACATTTGACTTCTGCAAGGAGCTTGTTTTCACTTGAGACAAATACAAGAGTCTTTATGCACCAGGGGATGCATCCTTTAAGCATCCTCCTCCCAGGAGGAAGCACATCAGCTGTCAAACCACAAGACTAAACTTCCTATTTTCTTCACCCATTTCTTTAGTGACACAGATTCAATAGTTTGTTTCTGTGTAGACACAGTAGATCATTTTCAGACGTACTTAAACAGACTTGGGGAAAAAGCTGTACTGAAAAATAGCAAAGCTTCAAAGTTTAATTTTTCATCCCTTTAACCAGAGTGATGTAGTATCATTAAAAGTTTGGATTATAAAAGGAGTAATCTTGCCTAGTCCAAATAAGCCATTCTTATTCATACAAATGCAAAGAAACATTTCATTTGGTTTTTGTTCTTATCCTCTGGACAACTACAGATAATATCTCAAATCAAAGATCCAGATTTCTAAACCATTATCATCAGGAAATTTTTGTGTCAGAGGTCACTCATGCTAAAATTGTAATTAAAAGTCCTTCAACCTTGGTTTCAGGTTCAACTATTTTTAGTAATTTTACTGGGAATGGCAGGGCTCTTATGTATTCTACCTGCTAGAACTTGTCCATCCTTAAATCTTATTTCACTTGTACTGAATTTTATATATAGTGTTATTATGATCTATACTTGGTCCCAAAACTAAAATTCACCACAGCTTATGAAATAAATCTAAGTTCTAAGGTAACCATCATGTTGAAACAGTAGCATTTTATATCACTTTCTAAGCATTGCTAGAAAGACATATTGAATAGTTTTAAAATATCAAATAAGGTATTTTTTCACAGAACTTGGGCTCGTAAATCCATTATCAGCTGAGAACTGTGAATACAGATACTACAAGTTAATGTTTCAGCTGTTGTTACAGAGGCTGGTACCTCCCCAGTGCTGTTGGTATAGCTTCCCTGCCACTGAAATAATATTTCTTTATCATAAATAGCCAAATAAACATAAACAAAATGTTGAGACGTGCAGATATTAATATCTACAAACAGGCAAGAGTAAATACCACAACCTTTCTCCTCAAAATATTTTCTGTAATAATCAAAAGATCAAGAAGGATACAGCATCTTGTACTTTTTCCCCCCATGGAATTACATAGACAAGTATTTTTGCAGCATACATCTTGAATATTTGTATTTAAGCAGCATGAATCTCTCAGCATCTGTTGACAATATTTGAGTACAGTACATTTTCACTGAGCTGCACTGCTTTAGCTTGACTGCCTGCTTCTGCAGAAAAAGGAACCTTTTGACATTTGTCACTAGGCTCAAATATCTTGAAATGCTGAAAAGGTGAAACAAAAAACTTTCCCTGTGCTGCCTTCCTATCTGATCTTTTGTCTCATGTGTTCACCCCAGGGATGCATGAGAATTTGCTCTGAATAATTTATTAAGCACCTAGGCAGAAACCAGTTTCTACTCCTGAAGAGAAAGATGGATAAGAAGGTGATTGCAACTATTCTACTCTGTTCTTCCTGGAAGAATAAAACAGATTTAAAAAATAAAGTAATTTTCCTGACATCTTAAACACAAAATATATATATATATATATATGCACATATATAAAGTATATAAACAAACATATGCATTTTTGCTGGGGAAGGCACCTTTGCATTTAAAACTAAACACACCTTTGAGGGCAAGTGTGATCCTCTACTTTTCCAAACTCCAGGAAATCACACAGCATGAAGATAATCAATGAACATGTAGGATTCAACTTCTAATTTGGAATTACCAGAATTCACAGATATTAGGGGTTGGAAGGGAGCTAGAAGATCATCTAGTGCAACCCCCCTGCCAGAGCAGGGGCACCTAGACCAAGGCACCCAGGAACAGATCCAGGCAGGTCTGGAGTGTCTCCAGAGCAGGAGACTCCACAACCTCCCTGGGCAGCCCCTGCCAGGCTCTACCACCCTCACTGGGAACAAGTTGTTCCTTGTGTTTCCCTCAACCTCTTGTGCTCCTCCTTCCTTGTGTTGACCCTAAAAATACCTGGTCTTTCCTGTAGACTACAGTATCCAACTCTCCTCTTGAACCATCTTTATTTTCCAATGGCACTGAGTATTAGGCAGATGCAGATGAGTTCTTTTTCTGCAGTCTCTGCTAGGACTGAAGCAGTTTCTTGCTTGTAGATTCTTTTGATGTCCCAACACAGCCAGCAGAGACAATATAAAGCCAGAAAAGACTTTCCACAGTTGTTTTGCTAACAATATAGATCCAAAACTTGTAAGCTATGGATAACCCACACCAAGTTAAGATTTCACAATACAACAATGTATGCTCCCTGCAGGGGGTCTGCACTAGATGACCTTTGGAGGTCCCTTCCAGCCCTAAACATGCTTCTGTGTTGAGACCAAAGTGCTTAGGATGATGGATTCCAGACTTACCAGCCTTTGCATGCTTTTGACATGGGTAGGACTGATGGATAAGGCCTCTTCATACCATCGTTTGGCTTCATCGATGTTGCCACGAAGCTCAGCCACCTGACCCCTCATGTAGAGCACATAGTGTGACATGGGAAAGAGATTAGCTGCCTCCTGGGTACATGCTGTGGCCTCTGCAGGCTTCCCAATTCCTATGTAGACCTCAGCTGTGGAAGGAATGTGAAGACCAGTGAATCACAGAATCATTTGGTTGGAAGAGACCAACCGTTCACCCTGCACTGCAGGGTCCCTACACCATGTCCCCCAGCACCACACATGATTCTTGCTCCATCAGACCACGACTACGTTGCCACATGTGCTGTATGTGTAAGCAGCTGCATTCTAAGCAAGGGCTATTTTCCTCAAAAATATTTGCAACTTAAGAGAAATTCTTATATGTATTATTTGAAATTAATTATTTTTAATGGCAGTTGCTCTTTTAAATGCAATAGGACTTTGAAACTCTAAATGGTCATTTTAAACACCAGGAAACTCTTCAGTTTGTTCTTTTTAACTGAAGTCTGGGATTTTTAAATGTTACATTTTAAGATTTTAAGATTCAGTGCTGTTTAAGAACACAAAGCAGCACACAGAGATCCTTACAGTAGGTAAGAGAGTACAACTAGCTATGGGGTTTTCTGAATTTTTCATGTCACCCATTTAGGAAGCAGTAGTAATTGCTCCAACTACCAATCACTGAATGGCAAGCCTGGTTCTTAGTTTTCCACTTCACAGCATTTTAAAAGAAATGAAGTCATTTGTTATGAAAAGTTTGCTAGTTAAGTTAGCTTTTTTTTTTTTTTTAAAAAAAAAGCACTATTTTCACTTCAACAGAAATCACTCCTGATGAAATCAGTTGAGTAGCCTGACACACTAAAATCAGATTGACTACAGGGGAAAAAAAATAATTCAGTAAGAGTTTAACAACTAACAACAGGATATTTGCCTTCAATAGCTCTTATGACACTCTATTTTTGCTATTTCACTACCCTCTTGGATTATCTTAATCTCTTACTGAAAGAGTGGGACGAGAGGAAAAAAGATACTAAACACAAGAAAAAGATATTAAAGGTTCTAGGTTTGATGATTTTTTTTACAGACCCTAGACTTTTAGCCTAAAAGTAATTGTGTACTTTCATTTTCTTGTATTCCACTGTCCAAGAGTCATATATGAAGGTTTAAATCAAAATGCTGCATGAAAACAGCAGTGGTTTGTCCCTGTTCAAGACGTCAGAGCAGGATCTCACACTGCAGTGGTGGATTTGGGCTCATGCCTACAACTCTGAATGGGGCTGATGTCCGAGTCCCTTTAAAGAAGTTTTATTCTGAGATAATTGCAGCAAACAGCCATAGAAGAATCCCTGACTACTGAACCTCAGTACAGCATAGTGTATAAACCTTAACTTACAGGTGATGCCATGATTAGTTTCACCAAAATCAACCTGCAACAGCAACAAAAGCTGGATTTTCAGTAGCAGTTGGAGAGTAAGCACAGTTTAAAAGTCCTACTCATTTTCTATTTTTTTTAACAGATATTTGTAGGGTGCTGGAGTAAATTATTTTCTTCCTCTAAGACCAGACTGCATTGGTGGAAGAACAGAAGAGCATTATTTCACTCCTCAGTTGACTTGGAGATTTCACAGAACACATTCTACCTAACATAAATAGATGTCCATGTATAGATTAATGCTGTGTATTTTTAGAAAGTAATGAAATGCTGTTTGATGGGAAAATGTCTCATCCACATCAAGAACTAGGACATGAAATTGCAGATCCAGCAATACTTCTCTTCCACTCCAAACTCTGAAAGAACCACCTCACCTAGACAGAGATGCTATTGTGCAGCTAAAGAATAGCAAACCTCAAGGTAAAGAAGGGATCCAATTCTGAAAAGAAAATCTAAATTTGGAAGAAATTTCTCTAGGACTTTAGTTTTACTAAATGTTGGTAGAATGCAGACAGGCAGCTGCAGCCATGACTTGAGAACTGGACATACAGCATAGAATTTGAATTGTACCAAGAGTTTTTGTGGGTTTTTTGCTTTTGGTTTTTTTTTAAACATAAAATATTTGGGTACTTCATTCTTGAGCACTTTTCTAAAAGCTACATGAGCAATACTACTATGAGAGAACCAAGATTTTATTGAGAATAAAACACATTACACTATTAAATGCTAACCATTTGACCTCTCCTGGTTTTACTGTCTCTTTTCTAGTAGGTGATTATCTGCTAGCACAGTAATTCTAGACTGAAAAATAAGCAAAGATCAGCTAGTTTAACAGACTGGAGTTGCAAATCTGTATTCCTTGAGGGGAAAGAAGTATGGTAGTGATGGCTTTTAAAAATAACCAGTAGAGTTTATAATACTGGTAATAAATTAGCCTTATATCACTGTAAGAGACTGTCTTGCTTACTAACTGCAGCAGAGAAATTTAACAGCTATTAAGAGACTTCCTGAAAGTATTACTTTTAAATAAAATTATTCCTTTATGTTTAAAGTTATTTTAAAAATAAATTTACAATAATTTCTCCTTTTCTCTACCAGAAGTTATGCCACCTCAGCACAATATACAGCAGGCTTTTGAAACAACTATGGAAGAATGAATAGAAAGCTGAACTTGTGGCTGTGTGTTAAACATTAAAGCTCATTCAAGACATTTCTGAAACTGAATAGAGATGTTCATCCCCAAAGAATGTCTTCAAACTGAATAAAAACATTAAAAACCAACATGGCAAATTCAAATCAGCTGGGGAAAGCTGACAACTGCCAGCATATTTGTAGAAAATCTCAGAGGAGCAGCAGTTTGACAAGGAAACCAGGTGCCAAGTCTCCTCAATGCATGCACCTAGAGAATGCTTCTGCCTCAAACCCTTCCAACACTTACACCTGCATTGCATTGAGAAATGAATCTATTTTCCAACCAAGCTGCAGAGCTACACTGAGCTCAATCTTGATGCATTTCTCAAAGGACCATCATAGCCACTGATCACTTAGGGACAGGTCTGCTTTTTAATAGGGGGTTACTGGAGAATGTACTAATTGCTGAAGTAATTTTGTTTCCCATTTAAAATAAGCCTGATTTCCACCTTCATGCTGTATGCCCAGAAATGAAAGGCTGAAGCTGTCCATTATTAAATGCAGGATGAAAAAAGAAAAGCCTATTACTGTTTGCAAAACCAACTCTGCATTAACTGCCGTGCTCATTTACACTAATGCCAGCTGGAATGTCACTGTATATCCATAAGAACAAGCATTTTCTCATAAGATATCAATACTTTCCACTAATTTTTGCATATATTAGAACTCACTGATGTAGCTTTTCCATCTCTCTGTAATCTAACAGGAGAAACAACCCTCAGTTTTGGCATTTTAAGATTTAAAGCTTGTTACAGGTGCTGTCCCCCCCACTAAGAAGTGAAATGCTGCACATCCATACAGGGAGTCAAGCAGTTCAATGTGGCATGAATCTTGAAAAGGAAGCAATTTCCCAATGGTAAATCTTCACTTCTATTTCAAGATGTGCTGCAAGTAAGGCGTTCAGTAATGTTATCACTGTTCTCTAAGCAAGTAACCCAAAGATGCTGAAGGTACCTTCCAGAATATCTGCTTTGTAATCTGCTTCTGGGAGAAAACTGGGTTCTGAGTGTTCCTTCTGCAAAGAGCTTTTCTCAAAGCTCAGGGCATCTAAAGTAGCAGGACAAGCAGATGAATAGCAGGATAGCTATACACTTTGAATTGCAGCACAAATCACCAGCAGAAGTAGCAAGAACAGGCTCATTCCCAAGTGGAAAGGAAGCAGACTTCAGGTTGCAGTATCTTCTCTGAAGGCAAACAGAAGCTCTTTCATCTCTTGCTTGGTTTTTTTTCTTCCATTGCTCCCCATACACAAAGAAGACAGAGCACTCTTCATACTTTGTGGTGTCCTTCCTCTGGATCTTTAACACTTTAGTTCAAGTCTCCAACCCAACTCTATTTCCCACCCATGCTTCCTCCTACTGGGATTTGAGAAAATGGTCTACAGCTCATGCTTGATAAGACAGATATTCCTAGAAGTGGAAAGTGGCCTCTGCAGCAGATTGCAGCAGCAGACCACTAACATGTATGCAAATGTGACTAAACTGTGAACTAAAAATGAATCAAGTGTCCAGAGTGACCAGATCCCTTCTTTGTGGACAAAGCAGTCTTGTCCAGGATGATCTCTGTCCTTGTCTTATCTCCTGCATAAGCATCAGGACATGACCACCCAAAATTAAAACACAGGCTTGAGTCCAGTGCCACACACACCTGGAAAAAGTCTGATCTGGTGAGCAATAGAAGATTCTGAATGAAGCCAATAGCTTTTTGAAAGTTTTTAGGCTAGCAGGAAAGGGGAGGGGAAAAAACAAGAAAGAATTTTACTTTCACAGTACCTGCATGAAGCCATATTTGAGCCAGGGTCATCCAAGGATGCAGGGGACCCTGTTTGGGGGCACTGCTTTGCAAAGATGAAGCAACTTCAGACAGTGCTTGCTCCACTCTGGAAGCTGCTATTGATGTGGCATGGACTGAACCTGTAGAAGTAATAACAATAATTATTGTGATAGAAAGAACACACATTGCAAAAAAAAGATTTAATTGTAGCTCTTTTCTTAAGAGGTTTTACTTCAAATTCCTCACGTTTTAATTTACCTGTACCATTTTGGAGAAAGCTTTTGACATGTCAGGTTAATTTTCCTTGTTATGAAAGCTTTTATAGAGCACACCAAACGCTGGTAACTATACCTGACAGAGTTTTGGGTATGAATATTATTAAATTCATCACCTTTTTTCTTGCAATGTCAAATCCAAAACAAGGTTTCCCACTGTATCATACACTGTAATCTCCAGGTTGCTGCATGCAGGCTGATGTTAGTAATTGCTGTTTCTTTAGAGAGTGCAATTAGAGGACTTTTAAGATTAGTAACAGGGAAAAAAGAACTAAAATATACAAGATGGTCACAACATAGCCCAGCACAAATACACTATTAAACTGTAAATCTTAGCTAATGAAGATGGCTGAGTTAAAATACCTTGTGTCAAAAATGTCCAAAGCATAGTAAAGGACAGTTGTTATAAAATGAAGCATTTGCAGTGAGATTAGAATCTCATCAGCAAATACTACCCTTTTCCAAGTCCTGGAAAAGAAAAGGCTTCTCTGACTAGAGAATATCCAATGGCAACTGTACTTTGAATAGCCAATTACTGACAGCATATTTAGTCATGATTTTTCTTTTAAATCAAGACCATGAATATTTTAAGCTACACTCTTTCTTGTCATCTAAGCTTCAATGTCTCTCTAGTTGTTTTATAACAACTGT